>VYZV01012869.1:28071-51698 GCA_013401275.1 Pandion haliaetus
GATGATCACTTCCCTGCTCCTGCTGGCCACACTATTTCTGATACAAGCCAGGATGCTATTGGCCTTCTTGGCCACCTGGGCACACTGCTGGCTCATAGTCATCTGGCTGTTGATCAACACCCCCAGGTCCCTTTCCGCTGGGCAGCTTTCCAGCCACTCTTCCTCAAGCCTGTAGCATTGCATGGGGTTGTTGTGACCCAAGTGCAGGACCCGGCACTTGTTGAACCTCATACAGTTGGCCTCGGCCCAATGATCCAGCCTGTCCAGATCCCTCTGTAGAGCCTTCCTTCCCTCAAGCAGATCAACCCTCCCTCCCAACTTGGTGTTGTCTGCAAACTTACTGAGGGTGCACTCAATACCCTCGTCCAGATCATTGATAAAGATATTAAAGAGAACTGGCCCCAGTACTGAGCCCTGGGGAACACCACTTGTGACCTGCCACCAACTGGATTTAACTCCACTCACCACAACCCTCTGGGCTCGTCCATGCAGCCAGTTTTTTACCCAGCGAAGAGTACACTTGTCTAAGCATGAACTTCATGCTACAACCCACAAAATGCTTTATGATACCGCAACACATAAACATAAAGGGTAGCCTGAATGATAGAAAAGACCAGTCCAGACATAGTGCAGTGCCCTAGGTGTCTGCAACACACAGGATGAGTACATATGACATGTGTAGGTCAGTATCTAAGTTTTTTCTTCTGGGCTGGTTTGCTTAAATAGCACTTTCAAGAAATTTACAGTCTCTTGAATCTGCTGTTAACAAACAAAAAGCAAACCCAAATCCCATTTTCCCCTACTGATGCACTAATTTCAGTGTCTAACTTCACTTTTGATTGCTCCAGGACCTGGTATTTTTCCCTTAATCATCACATGGGATTGCACATTAAACGCAGCTCATGCCACATCTCATATTCTGAGAGTCGCTGCTTTAAAAAAAACCATGAGGCATGTCTTTGTGCAGGTACGGAGGTATGTGCTAAGTAGGGACTGATCACCTCAAGAAGTCAGCAGAAGACTTTCCATGGCTAGGAGTGGTGCTGCATTGTTTCCGTAGCACAGAGTTGGGTGAAGTTTAAAGGCAGAGCAATTCCATGCCATCCTCAATGCTGGCATGTAGAGTCTTCTTGGCAGCTCAGATGGTGGGTCATAAATTCTCCTTCACTAGTTTGGGGGCTTGAATATTCTTTTGTGCTTTGCTGGAAACATTACTTATGAGAATTGGGGCATTTTAATTTGGCTGTGTTACCACTTTATTAATATTTGAACATCTCACTGTTTTCTGTCTTGGCACAACGGGATCCACAAAAAGAGGCTAAAAGAGAAAATGTTCCCCTCACTGGCACGGGATTTCTGCCCTTTTATTTTTAATTACTTTGAATTATTTCTGGAACTTTTTATGCCATTTTGAGAATACAAATTAAGTTTTGACTGTAAGAAAGAATACTATAGAAAGCAAACAAATGTGGCCTTACATGTTCATCCAGAGACTGCATCAAACATGCAAGGGACAGACACTTGCCAATTTATCCATTATATTCTGGCATAACAATGATCCATTAGCCTGAGCAAGGCCTATGTGAACTCTATGCACATTTGGCTAAACCCACTCAGTTTATTTAGCCTCTGGTGTGCTGTGGACTAAAGCAGGCACTCATTAGAGAATAGCATTTCTTCCACAAATGCTGTTTTCCATCATCTGAAAGAAGTGACAGAGCTTTCAAAAGCCTTTGGTATTTAAGGACAAATGCTCCCTTCTCCTTGTAAATGTTCATCCAAGATTCAATAGGTTTTAACTGTTAGTGATTCTCAAAGCAAAAGTTGATCCTGAGGCTAAAAGAATAAGACCAGAATTGCAGAGAATCGTGCACCTTCAGCTGGGATTTACCACTTGACTGCAATGTGTTTCTGTTTCCCAGCAGCTCACTGTAAAAAGCTGAACCCCTGAAGCTCAACCCCATGACATTTCTGAAGCATACCTTGAGATCCCCAAATAAAAGTTACCTCGTGCAATGGGATAATTCTGTTCTGTGACTTTCCAGGAGGATTCAGTCACCAAATCAGGGGTTAGAAGGAAAAGGCACCCCAGATTATTTAGTAATTATCTGACTGTCAAATGTAGGGGACCTGATTCTTAGTGGCACTGCAGCATCTTTACACCATCTATATAAAAAACTTTAGAGCAGCCATTTTAGGCCCATTTTAGTCCCCTTCAGGCATTCAGACTTCAAACTGCTTTACAGGAGAAAAGGGAACCTACTATATGTGCCAGGGCAACATAGCATTTATTTTCTTTAAAATCATGTTGGTGTATTTTTAGTGGATTCGCTGGGAGAACTATTACTAAGGTTAACTTAGAAAAGTTCAGTGTTGAGAAGACTTCCATTTACTTTTATATTTTACTCTGAGTTTCAGTCATTTGCCATCAATTGCTTTGTGGCATGTGCAAAACCTACCCACTTTTGGAATGATATACTTTGCAGATTCAGACATATAAATAATAATGCCTAATAAAAGCAAGAATGAATTTAAAACAACTGTTCCCCAGGATGTAACTGATTTTATACTTTCCTTGAATCTTTGGTGCGCTAAGCCTATAAACTGTATGCCATATATTTTACTGTGGGAGAAGAAAGGCATAGTAAGAGGTCCTGAAAAACATGGGTTGCCTATACACAACATTGTCACAGTTCAGTGTTAATTCCACCTTTCAGCTGGATCCCAGGGCTGTGTTTTCTGATAGTAAAGAACGACCAGGGGCAGGGAGTATTAGGCAATAGCATGTGAGACAGTTGAGGTAGCAGAGTCAAGGCCAGGGCTAAATGACGGACCTACATACCAATTAACAAACAGGCTGTTTGAAACTCATTGGTTCATAGTATCAGAGCTTAAACTATTATAATGGAAAAAGACCCAATGGATCTTATTAACATATTATTTCATATTGGTTTGGTGAAAGGGATTCATTCAATATTCTTGGCTCATCTATGAAGATATTTATTGATATTAAAAAGAGACATATAAAAGAGAACATATGTTGATATTAAAAAAGAGATTTAACAAAAGGAACAATGTCAGAAGTTAAAAGTTTCCCCATTCCTCCTCCCCCAAAACAAAGACCCAAATTAATGCATCCTAAACTCTACCAAGCATAGGATGAATATTTTCCATAGACTTTCAGAAGCGCCAGACTTCTAGCAAGTGACAGTACTGGGAAAGCAGGTGATGTGTAGCCTGGGTGAATCTGCACAAAGACCGTATCTCTTTTAACTATAAAGACCCTCTGGGAAGGGTTTGGTTTTGTTTTGTTTTACAAAACACTTTGACGGTGTGCAGAGGGGCCTCACTGCAAACCGTGAGAGAGCTGGGGGCAGCGAAGGGGATGCTGCTGTCAGCACCTCGGCCGGTCTCAGCCAGTGCCCTAGATAAAGTCTGGGTGAGGCCACATGTGATAAATGAAAACGAGAACCTGGAATTGATTTTGGGAGCAAAGAAGTCAGTGCAAAGGACAAAATACATGCATCACCTCTCCGAGATGGCCTGCCTAACTTCAGTCCGTTTGTGGAGAGGAAGGTACTGGCAGAGGGCACCTCTTCCCACCTGACATTTGCATAGTTTCTAGTGATGCCTGTCTGTCTCTCTCCATTCCTCCTAAGTTGGTGAAAGAGTTCAGTGCCCACAGGTAGGTGGGATGAATTCAGGCCACCGTGCTCTCATTGCAAGCAGGGCTAAAAGGTGTTTTGACATGGTGTGTCTGCTGTGGTGTTCCTAAGATAGCGGAAAGGTAAATACATCTCCTGGCAGCTCCTGCTGCTTCCCATCCCTCACCATTCAGAAATGTATGGGAGTCTGGCTGGAGCGGGCTCTGCTAGCTAACAGATCTGCATGAACTAACAGGTTTGTTTTGTGCACATTCCCTGAGCTGAGAGATCTTTTACTCTTTCTTCACCAGATTACTTCCACCTATCTGTCTAACCTCACCTCTGTCTGCTCCAGATGAAATCAGCCCTCCAGCATCCGAGCCTGGGATCCAGCAAGCGTTAGCAGCAGTCAGTCCCGGGTAAGTAGGATTTGTAGGCAGTACTGTTGTGCTTTATTTCCTCTGCTGTGCACTGAACAGAAAGGGAACCAGACCCCTGCTACCATCAGGAGAGACAACCTATCAGTCTTCTCAACCTGCTTTGTCCCCTCAGAGGGAAGAGGATGGGGCTGCTGAAAGGCAATGTCATCTATTCCTGCCATGTCAGCAATATTCCTAGTATCAGAGGCAGCAGACGGATCACAAAGGAGAGTAGTAACTTTATTAACCATTTGTCTTGTGTTGAGCTGCTTTAGTAGAAATCTGAATAACCATCTCATCCCCTGGGTTTATTGGACGTGGTTTGTTTTGCAAGTGGGAAAACAATTGTGAATTTCATGCCTTGATGAGCTAACGTGTTTACACAACACTGCTGATGCAGCAGAAACAGGATACGATATGTGTCAAATATTGCTTGGGCTGCAGGCAAAATAACTGTTGAGCTGAAAGGCAGTGCTTAGTGCAGGACTCCTTTTGCCAGAGGCAGCTGTTGTGTACGTCTGCGCAAGAGGGGAAGGGAGTGGGGCTCAGTGTCCAAATCCCTTGGTGCAGAGCACTTCCCAGAAAGAGAAGTCTTCCAAGGTTGCTGATGCTCTCCTCCTGGTAACGAATAATAGCTATTGCCATAAATTAATTTGTTTAAAGAGGAACTTGAATGGTGTGTAGACCTCAGCTTCATCCTTAGGATCTGACTCAAAGCCATCCGAAGCCAGTGTGAGATTTTTCACTGACTTTGGCACGAGGCTCATTTCTTATTTTAGATTTTGAGGAGATAGATTTGCACAGCCTAATTTCTGTAGCGGGATGTCTGCACAGCACGGAGAGAGGGAGTTTCGATTTTTCTGATACACAATAATGTAGAGCACAGAAAGAGGGGCATTTCAAATGATTGGCTTAAAAGAGCTATCCTATAATGGCAGCACAATTACAAACCTGCAGGGAAAATTTCTGGGCTTTTGTATAAAAAGGAGCAAAGAAGAACACAAAAAGGTTTTACTGAGTTACAGTGCCAGGGTTTCAGTTACCAGTTCTGTCGGAAAGCCAGTAAGAGGCCTTAACTAAAGATATTTCCAGCACAGAGCCCATATACAAAATGGGTGGACATGCAAGACCAGGGCAGGAGGCAGAATGGGAAAGGAGAAAGGGGCAACCTGCCACAAACAAGAATTGCCACAGAAAGTGGCCAGACAAGCAAGGAGCAGAGAGACTTTCTGGACAGAGAAGGGTGGTCTGATGCTCTCCAGATAAATGAAGATTTTAAAAAAGGAAAAGAAAGGGAAAGAGAGAGAATGAAATCAGCTGCCAAGAAGTGCTGGGGCCAGAAAAAGCTACAAAGCCCTATTTTTAATGTAACTTTTTTTTCTGCCAGTAAAATATCAGATGATAAAATAAGCTAGAGAAAGGAAGCAATTGGGAATGGCTGAAGAGGATTCCCAGCTGTGCTTGCAATCAGTGCAATTCATGACTCACAACATGCTGGCCACATCACTTCCCAGGAGCAACATACTCTCATGAACAAGCAAAACAAGTCAGAGACAATCTTTAAAGGCTTTTTGGATCATTCATGGCTTAGTTGTGAAATCACCCATGAAGCAGCTTGCTGGCTTTGAGGGTCAGGGTAGTTTGAGGATTGGTCAGCTTTCCTTTTCTTTCCGCTTCAGCTGCCGCCTCATCCACCAGCCCTTGGCAGCATGGCTGAGGACATCCATTCTTTTCCGTCTTCTGACCAAAAGGAAGAGCTGGAAATGAAATTGCTTTACTGGCTTTCAAGCAGTTCTTGTCCTTCCAATTTCCCACAAACTGCAAAGAGTGGAAAAAAAAGCATCTGAAAATAATATTTATATTTTTATGTGAAACCAAATGTCTCAGAATTGACTTGTCTGTATCTAGATCTTGCTGGTTCGCACCTGGCTGGTATGTAAGTCGTCTGATTCAAGTGATAACACTGCAGGTCCCTCCAAACCTCAGCTTCAATTCAACTGAGTTAGACTGCTGCTTTTACTGAGTAATATTTTTTAAAATAGAATCGTGCACTTGCTCTACCACACAGTGAAATGTTTAGCAATATATATAATTAACATGTAGCTGCACTGCTAAAATAAAGAAGAAACATTGAGTGCTGCAGTAACCTTGAGTTTTTCTCATGGTTGGTGTTTATTTACTTATTTTCATGGTTGAGTATTTTTTTTTTTCGCTCATTTCAGAAGTCTCACCACTGATTAAAGGTTACATGTCCCATTTATAATAGCAGTGCAGATCACACACTGACTGTTAGGGTTAGAGTCCAGCTAAAGCTCCAAGCTTCTGTGAAGCATTGTTCCTGTCATGCAAGTTTTCTTACCTGGCTGTGAGATCTCCCTTGTGTTGGAGTTTTCTGTGCAGAGGTTACAGCTACACCCACATGCAGCAGATAATCTTTTTTCCTCAGGGAACTGCAACTTCTTCAAATTGGTCAGTTCTCTGAATTTCAATCGCAAGTAAAAATTCTGAGATTTCCTAGGGAATTAATGCTGTGAAAAAAGCAAATAGAAAACATCAAAATGTTTTGTTTCTACTTGACTGAGACTCTGAATCTTTTCTTATATAAGGTTAAAATAATATATATTTTTTAATATTGAGACATTAGAACTGAATAGATGCTTGATATATGTACATTTTCAATGAATGAGGAACATAACACATACTATATACTAACACAGAGAGAAAAATAAAATAATCTCAAAATGAAATACTTTTATATTCTTGGAATAACATGTTCTATCATAACTGAAAAAAAAAAAAACCCCACAAGAATGCCAAAATGTTTTTCAACACTTTTCTTTTGGAAATGTAATTGGATTTTGCGTGGATTTTTTTTTTTTTTTAAAAAAATNTTCTCTGATGGAGGAGCATGTCTGATGTCCTTCTAATCAGCTCTCTTATTACTGCATCTTAGAAGAATGCAACTTATGAGCTTTAATGGAGAGAGAGATGACTTCTAGGAAAACAAAATTTCAGCTGTAAGGATATAAAATACACAGGCAAGTTACTGTGTTTCAGTGATACCAATATCATGGTAAGCCAAGTGGCAAAAAAGTGTTAATTTTATGCACTATAGCTGAATCACATCCTTTAAATACATGCTGTAAAAATATCAAGCCAATGAACCAGCTAAGTCCAGGGATCTCTGCTCCAGAATGAATTTGATAAGTTGCATGTAAAAGAGGTGGCAAAGCCTCATATTTGCCTTATATTGTAGTAATTAATAAACCCTCTAGAAACAAAGCCATTTTAACTTGCACGGGATCACTGTTAACTTTTGCTTACAGTTGGGGCCAAGAGGTGTCTAGTAGTCCTGCCCTCTTTTGGGACATTACCTTTGGGGTTGTCCTGGACTTCGACTCAGACTTCTAGTGAGTAAAATCTGAGAGTTGAATTTTAGACTGAAAACAAGTGTGTAAAACTCATGTGTTTCTTTTCTTTTCATTTAGGGTCTAATTTTTAAGAAGGCAGATCATTTCCAAGTCACTGGGAAATTCAGAGTTTAGCACATCAGTAAACAGACCATTAGATTTATCTTTCGATCTAAAATGGGAGTCCTAGAAATTGGGAATCAGGGGAATACAGTAGCAGTGTTTTGCCCTTGAAAAGGCCAGTTTCACCACAAATAAGTCACATCTTCAAGATGTTGACCTTCTCTTGTCAGACCCCCTCCATTCCTCCCAAAAAGTAAAAGGCCAGAGCCTGACCACAAAAACAAACAAACAAAAAAAAAAGTTTTTGCTGTTGCTGAGAGATTTCATTAAAAAATCCATGAAGTATTGACATATCTATTGCTTCTCCTCTTTGAAATTCTTGCTAAACAAGATTTGACTGATTTTGTTTAGTCCAGCCGGCAGAGGTTCTAGGACTGGCTACCTGAAATAACTCTCATAGCAGCATTTATCTCTGTGCAGTTTGGAAATCTAGGGAAACTGCAAATTACAGTATTAAAATGCTGAGCCACAAGAGAAACAAGGAAATAATGTTTCAGTTTTCAGCATGAGAAAGGGGATGTCTCAGCCTAACAATATTTATGAGCTGATAAAAAGCTGTTTATGTCACAGTGGTCATATGTTCCTTAAATGTCAAGTCACAATCAATAACCTCACTGAAATTTTACCCTGTTGGGCACGGTGTAGGAGAATTGGATGCTCTCCAGGCTATCGGTTGAAAGGCAAAAAACAGCAAGCAACTGATGAGAAGCTATCAATAAAACCTCAGTATTGTTTTGAGTTCAATTTCAAGTAATTGCTAGACATCTGAGATTGAGTCTGACAGACATGAAGAGGGCTAATGTTGGCTCCTGGTAATGAAAAGTAGGTTTCTTGTTCAAAATAGCACAATGGGACCTAATAGTGAAATGGCTTCCCCCTCGAAAAACAAGTTGCTCTATGAGTGCAGGAATCAGTGAAGCCTGTGTTTTTATGGATTTATGCCCTGTGTCCTTACAACCTTCTTCCTTTGTCCTTCCCTCTTCCGCGTCTGCTTCCCTAGCAGCTCCAGTTTCTCCCTCGTCTCCTCTGTTCACTGCATAAAGCAACATGTGCCCCTTATTTGTTACTGTAGCGCTCACCAAAAATTCCAGGTCAGGCGTTGGTTTTCCTTTTTTTTTTTTTTTTTTTTGTCTTCTCTTACTTAACAGTAGAAATTATGCTGGCACAGAATATGCAGTCTCAATTGTTTTTCAGATAAGTTCCCCGTAAAAGTGCCAGCTCTCTCCAGAAAATTGGGACTTACTTGACACCCTAAGTTAAAGCAAAGGTTTAAACAGCCAAAAATTCCCCCCACCAGCACACATGAAAGGGAGGGGGGCCAATAATGCAGAAGAATGGAAGCTTGCAATGGCAAGGACCAGCAGGAGGAAGAGGCTTCCCCTGAAGCCTGAGGTGCCCTTGCAAAACCATTTCACTGCTTTGCAGAGTGAAGAGGAAAGACCCATCACATCAGGAGCGATGCTGGAGCAGAGTAAGGCAGCCCCATCTGCTCCCCATATAACAACCAGCGCAGCTAAGAAAAGGCAATGGGTGATAGTAGTAGGTGATTCTTTTCTGAGATGTACGGAGGCACCCATCTGCTGACCTGACGCACTCTCTAGAGGTGTGCTGCTTACCAGGGTCTCCTATCAGGGATGTCACCAAGACATTACCAAACCTCGTACAGTCCACTGAGTATTATCCACTGCTGCTGTTTCATGTGGGCACCAGTGATACAGCCAGGAGCAGTCTGACGAGTATCCAGAAGGATTACAGAGCCCTGGGAGTGGTGGTAAGGGACTCTGGAGCACAGGTAGGTTTTTTTTATCAACGCTCCCAGTCAAAGGGAAGGGGTTTGAAAGGGCCAGTTGCATCAACAAATGGTTACAGGACTGGTGCCACAGCCAGGGGTTTGGCTACTTAGACCATGGGACTCGCTTTGTGGAACCTGGTCTCCTGGGGGCTGATGGGGTCCATCTGTCATAGAAGGGGAAAAGCATCTTCGGTCATAGTCTTACCATGCTGGTGAAGAGGGCTTTAAACTAAAGTTGCCAGGAGAGGGGAACCTCAACCCATCCCACTCCTACCAGTTTGATGCCAGTGCCAGCAATAGATGCCCAGAGCCTGGAGAAGGATCACAGGTCAGCAGGAGAGCACCTGAAGAGAAGACCAAAGGAACCCCAGCCACTCCAGCCAGTATGTCAGCTTCATCGGGGGCCCAACTTAAATGCCTCTATGCAAACGCATGTAGCATGGGTAATTAACAAGAGGACTTAGAGATGTGCATATGTCTGCAGGGCTTCGATCTTACTGGCATCACGGAGACGTGGTGGGATGGCTCCTATGACTGGAATATTGGAATGGAAGGACACAGGCTCTTTAGGAAGGACAGGCAGGGGAGATGAGGAGGGGGTGTTGCCCTCTACGTCAATGACCAGCTGGGGTGCATGGAGCTCCACCTGGGGATGGATGAGGAGCTGACAGGCAGCTTATGGGTCAGGATTAAAGGGAGGGCAAGGACAGGTGGCATTATAGTGGGGGTCTGCTACAGGCCACCTGATCAGGAAGATTGAGTGGATGAGGCCCTCTATAGACAGATAAGAGCAGCCTCACATTCACAAGCCCAGGTCCTCAAGGGGGACTTCAACCACGCCGATATCTGTTGGAGGGACAACACAGCAGGGCATAAGCAATCCAGGATGTTCCTGTAATGCATTGATGACAACTTCCTTTTCCAAGTGATAGAGGAGCCAACAAGGACAGGTGCTATGCTGGACCTTGTTCTCACCAACAAGGAGGGGCTGGTGAGGAATGTGAAGCTCAAGGGCAGCCTTGGCTGCAGTGACCATGAAATGGTGGAGTTCAAGACCCTTAGGGCAGTGAGGAGGGCACACAGCAAGCTCACTATTTTGGACATCAGGAAAGCAGACTTTGCCCTCTCCAGGTTTCTGCTTGGTAGGGTACCATGGGATAAAGACCTGGAGGAAAGAGGGGCCCAAGAAAGCTGGATAATATTTAAGGATCACCTCCTCCAAGCTCAGGAGTGATGCATCCCAACAAAGAGGAAGGCTGGCAAAAATGCCAGGAGGCCTGCATGGATGAACAAGGAGCTCCTGGACAAATTCAAACACAAAAAGAAAGCCTACAGAGGGTGGAAGCAAGGACACCAGGAAGCCTGGGAGGAATACAGGGAAATTGTCCAAGCAGCCAGGGATCAGATTAGGAAAGCTAAAGCCCTGATAGAATTAAATCTGGCTGAGGACATCAAAGGCCACAAGAAAAGCTTCTGTAGGTACATCAGTGATGAAAGGAAGGCTAGACAAAAAGTGGTCCCTCTCTGGAAGGAAACAGGAGACCTGGTTACCTGGGACAGGGAGAAGTACTCAATGACTTTTTTGCCTCAGTCTTCACCAGCAAGTGTTCCAGCCACACCACCCAAGTCACAGAAGGCCAAGGCAGTGACTGGGAAAATGAAGAACTGCCCACCATAGGCAAAGATCAGGTTTGAGACCATCTAAGGAATCTGAAGGTGCACAAGTCCATGAGACCTGATGGGATGCATCCGTGGGTCCTGAGGGAACTGGCAGATGAAGTGGTTACGCCACTACCCATCATATTTGAGAAGTTGTGGCAGTCCGGGGAAGTGCCCACTGACTGCAAAAGGGGAAACATAACCCCCATTTTTAAAAAGGGAAAAAAAGAAAACCTGGGGAACTACAGGCCTGTCGGTCTCACCTCTGTGCCCAGCAAGACCATGGAGTGGATAGTGCTGGAAACTATGCTAAGGCACATGGAAAATACAGTGATTGGTGACAGCCAACATGGTTTCACTATGGGCAAATCGTGCCTGACATATTTGGTGGCTTTTTATGATGGGGTTACAGCATTGGTGGATAAGGGAAGAGCAACAGACGTCATCTGCAACTTATGCAATGCATTTGATACTGTCCTGCACGACATCCTTGTCTCTAGACTGGGGAGACATGGATTTGACAGATGGACCACTCAGTGGGTAAGGAATTGGCTGGATGGTCACACTGAAAGCTTTGCGGTCAATGGCTCGATGTGCAGGTGGAGAGCAGTGATGAGTGGCATTCCTCAGGGGTCAGTATGGGGACCGCTGCTGTTTAACATCTTTGTTGGCTACATGGACAGTGGGATTGAGTGCACCCTCAGCAAGTTTGCCGACAACATCAAGCTGTGTGGTGCGGTTGACATGCTGGAGGGAAAGGATGCCATCCGGAGAGACCTTGACAAGCTTGAGAGGTGGGTCCATGTGAACCTCATGAAGTTCAACAAGGCCAAGTGCAAGGTCCTGCACATGGGTTGGGGCAATCCCAAGCACAAATACAGGCTGGGCGATAAGTGGATTGAGAGCAGCCCTGAGGAGAAGGACTTGGGGGTGTTGGTTGATGAGAAGCTCAACATGGCCCAGGAATGTGCACTCGCAGCCCAGAAAGCCAATTGCATCCTGGGCTGCATCAAAAGAAGCATAACCAGGAAGCCGAGGGAGGTGATTCTCCCCCCCTACTCTCGTGAGACCCCACCTGGAGTACTGTGTTCATCTCTGGGGCCCCCAACATCAGGACATGGGCCTGCTCAAGCAGGTCCAGAGGAGGGCCATGAAGATGATCAGGGGGCTGGAGAACCCTCCCTATGAGGACAGGCTGAGACAGTTGAGGTTGTTTAGACTGGAGAAGAGAAGGCTCCGGGGACACCTTATAGCAGCCTTCCACTACCTAAAGGGGGCCTGCAAGAAAGCTGGAGAGAGACTTTTTACAAGGGCCTGTAGTGATAGGACAAGGGGTAATGGCGTTAAACTGAAAGAGGGTAGATTTAGATTAGATGTAAGGAAGAAGTTCTTCACTGTGAGGGAGGTGAGGCACTGGCACAGGTTTCCCAAAGAGGTTGTGGATGCCCCATCCCTGGAAGTGTTCAAGGCCAGGCTGGATGGGGCTTTGAGCAACCTGGTCTAGTGGAAGGTGTCCCTGCCCATGGCAGGGGGGCTGGAACTAGGTGATCTTTAAGGTGCCTTCCAACCCAAACCATTCTATGATTCTATGAAACGGTACATTTTGCCTCTCCATTGTAGGCAGGTTAGGTGCATATGGGGAATTACAGTAGCAAGACTGAGAAAGGGTTACTTGTTAAGCTGCTCTTAACATTATCTGTGATCATGTGTTGGAACCCCCTTTTTATATTATTTAACACTCTCTGCAAAATAATTTGTTGTAAGGTTCTTCAGTGATGTATAATTCAGGAAATTAATCCTTAAAAGAAATTCTTATACTGTTAGCTAGGAACTTGCCAGAACACAAACTTCTGGCAGAAATACTATTGAGCATATAATAGCACCAAAATCATTGAAAGAAATTACAGTCTTCAGGAGGCTTTCACTTCCCACACAGAGCTCCACATCAGTTTTTCAGCTGAGTTCTCTTGTACTTTGACCCCATTGTATTTCAGGAGGAGTACTCAGAGGCAGTGGCGCTGGCAGGCACATGAAGTTCAGTGTCAGGCTCAATTCTGAGGCTGAATCAGGATTTAGTATTCAGACTGGCTAAACTGAAACAGCTGGAACTAATGAGGCATGTCCCTGTAGTAACAGTCACATCCTGACCATCAAGTACAAATCTGGTGACACTTTTTCATTTCCTTGGCCAAAGTCTCATGGAAGCAGGTAGTCATACAAAATTAAAAATGTATTTGGAATCTGTTTTTTTTTTTTTTTTTTTCCCCATTTTGCTCTCTTCAGGAAGATTCTTCTTAAGCTTTAGTCCACAGCTTGTCTTCTGCCCTGGGTGAGGAGGGCTAAACTCCTGGAGAGTGCACACATTGACTATAGCAAGGGTTTGTGATTTATAAAGTGCATGCTGATTTGCTGACATGAAATGCTTCATTTCCACATGAGTTTTCCTGCCTTTTAGTAAGTATCCCAGCAATTTTTTAGAAAGCATTTTAGAAAGTTTCAGTATGGAACAGGGGCACCAAGCCTAACTGGACCTAACATTGCTCTGATGGGTAGTCCCATCAACAGGGCTGATGCTATGGGTGTCTGATACTGCAGTAGTGTCACTTATGTTTCCGTATCATCTATCTAACTTTGTGCAGGTCCCTGCACATGCCTCTCCTCCCACTCCAGAATTCCTGGGCTTGTTTCTCTTCCTCAGCAGTGCATAGGCCTTATTTTCAACTCTTTGGAAAAATTTTATTCCTTTGATTCCATTTTGCAGCTGTACTTATCAGGTTACTTTTATCCTTTGGATTTTTTTTTTTTCCCTTGTTATGGCCAAGACACTCTATTGTGGTTAAAGAGACAGGGCAGGAATCACACGAAGGGTGAAAAAGCAATTTGTAGCTTTTTTTCTGGCAAGCCAAGCTTTACTACTCCAATAGCCAAGCACACTACTTCATTTCTCTGCTGGGGTCTCGTATGTGCTGAAGTCAAGCTCAGGCCTAAGTGTGAATAGGTGCAAATCTCAGTATAAGTATTACGCAACATTTTCTTGAGAGCTCTTAGGCCAGAAGGCCTATCAGATGTGAGTTCTTAATTTAGCAGATGAGGTTTATTCAGGATATCTTAGCATCCTTGCAACTGAAGCTGCATAACTGCTTCAGTGGTGCTGTCAATATATCCCTTTTTCTCTGTCTGCTTCACCTGTTGGAGTTCACCTCTTTGGATGGGGGGCAGGAGTGGGAGATTCTGCTATTGCTCTTGATGTGTTGTTTGGGGTTTTTTTTTATACTTTCATGAGCTTGACATTTGGAGATTCTAGTTCCTATCTTTCTCTTAACATGAACATAGATAGATGCGCATATTTGCCTGTGGAAATCACTGTGCTAAAATTCATGGTTACTTTTAAGGTCAACTGACATATCCTGAAATCACACTTGCTTCAAATCACTTCCTTCATGATCATGCTGTGCTGAAACATATAAAATGATACAGCCCAAAGCCTTTTAAACTCTTTTTAATAACAAAGAGTAGCTTGGTCAAGGGAAGATTTATGCTGTGAATATAACTCCAAACGTGACAGAAAAACAGATATCCTTTGTGAAACATTCTCAGTGCCTGTGATTTACAGAGGAGAACTGGGTAGGAAAGGGAGCTCTCAGTGCCTCTATCATAATGACCCAATTAGCCACACTCTTGCCTTTGGGTTGAAGTTGCTCTCTGTGCCCTGGGTACACACTGTACTGCAGCACTATGTAAGATGGGGAGGCTGCATTACGAAGGGAATTAGCTTAATAGGAGAATTGGAGAGCCCTATCCAGCCAGGAAGTGCCAGTTCCAGGCTGGGACGTAGCATTTTTCAGAGATGGACAAGATCTGCCTTTCTTCTTGGTAACAGCATGTGATACCACCATGATTGCCTGCCTTTGCTCTGTACCAACACCATCAACCTCAGTGTGTAATGTCCAGTTCCTGGAAGAACTAGTTATGTGAATATTGCTCTCAAGTATCTTTTACAAGGCTAATCTAAGTTGAAACCCTTTGAGTGGTGCAAGCAGAGTGAGTTTTTTAAAATGCTTATTCAAAAGAAATCCAAGTCATTTGACCAGATTGGGTCTGAGAAACTGGTCTCGATGTCACTTGTCTATATTCCCAATATTCCCAATGTTGGTCGCTCCAGGAAGTATTCAGATTTTTGAAAAATTTTTATTTTCAGATGGAAGTCAGGAGGACAAAAATGAGAAGCGAATGGTAAGAAGACCCAACAGCCACTTCTGAACTCTATCAATGGTTTTATTTGCATTCAGTTAAGTTTCAGTCTGAGATGTGGAGGTAAGAGTTCTCCATTCTCAGCTCCACAGGGTGTGAGGGAGCCAGGATAAAATAAAAATCTCTGTGGTATACCATTTAGTGAGGGCTGCCACTCTTCCTGTGGTTTATATGATCTGCGCAGATGTGAGGGGAAAGACTGCAATGTCATTAGTTTACTTTCTTTCTCCATCAAAAGTACTTGCAGAGGAGTTCTGGATATAGTCTGCCCTCAAAACCTTTTCTGTTTCTTCAGAATAGGGGAATTTTGATGCACACCAAAAGCAAAGCAGAAATTGATCTTTGAACTATAGGGAAATGTGATCTGTGGCAAGGGCAGTTCAAGTGCCTGAGGCTCAGCTTCACAGGGTGTTAGTGAGGAATCAGTCCCATCATCAAGGGCCAAAGCAGACTGAGTGTAAAAATAATCACCTAGGTAGCAGAGCTGATCTTTTTATTTGTTTAAATTCAAACTATATTTCTTCTCTAATTCTTTGCTTTTTCATTGAGAGATCTCAAAGTGGTTACAAGTAGGACTGAGGGGAAAAGTCTGTGCTCTTCACTGTTCTGTATATGGACAAGCACAATCCCTATAGCATGCAAGCCCAACTTCATTTTCTATGGGAAGAGAGTGGAAACATGAAAGGTTATCTGTATTTGGTTTCCTTCTTTGGGAATGCTTCTCCCAAACCTTAGAGCCTCTACTGCCATGAAGCTAATCTATCCTGCTAATAGCCATGTGGAGCAACAAATTGATTTCTTGCCCAAGTAGACAGAATGCATTCAGTCTAATCACCATCCAGCCGAAGAGGTTCAAAATAATGTTGCCTGGTTGCTTGGTTTATTGTTCAACTCCCCCCATCTCCCTATCTCCACCCATAAGCCCCAAAATCACCCATTCCACCTTGATCCTCTTCTTTTTCTTACACTTAAATGTCAGCATTTGCCTGGAGGATGGTAGGGAGGTTTCCATGTCTCCTTCCCTATGGTGGGAGTCAAATTGGTGTTGGGGAATCCCATGAACTAATCTTTCCTAAGGATGCTCTGGCACATTTACTGTGGCATGTTTGACAGAAAGTCTGGGAAGGATCAAAGCCTCAAAGACCATTTCATTTAATCCCCCCTATTACCCTGCAACTTCCCAGCAGGCCCAGAGATCTTTGCAGAGCTTCTGGAATAATAAATGACACTTGGATGAGCTTAGTTTAATAGAGCAAAGTCTGCCTATTACGGGAAGTTCCTTTCCCAGTTTTACTACATTTTCTAGTATCCCTGAAAGAGGGAGGAAGAAAATTTTGAACTTCCACCGAGGGTTAGCTCCTGTGGGGGGACCACTGTTGCTTTAGAGCAATCCTCCCATGTGCAGCTGCTTGTGGTGGCCAGCCTGAACTACACGCTGATCCAGCCAGTGCGGTTACTCTCAAACAATATCTTTCACCAACAAATGCAGAGCCTTGCATCTATGGTGATTTTCTTTGATCAACAGTTGTTAATCTCATTACTTTAAGACTTGCCTTCTTGGGATTGGCGAGTCAATAATTGGAGTCTACTTTATAATCCAATCTAATAGAAGTCAATTATGAAACATAAGAAATGAGAAAGGAAGCAAGCTCACTAGGTTCATTCCTCTTTGGATTTGTCATGAACTGATCTTCTAAAGAGTGCAGAGAACTATTTCCTTCCAGCTAGCTTTGTGAATACAGCTCAGAAATTCAGCCTCTATCAGCTTCCTACTCTTGCATGTGAATCCTGATGAGGTTTGGTTTTGTTTTGTTTTTATTGTTTGTTTCCTTTTTTAAGATGTTACTTTGCTTCAGAGATTTAAAAGGTTGGGTTATACTAAGAGCCTCATTGGTCAGATGTACAAAGATAATAAACTTAAGTAATCTTTTTGCTCTTTGTAAATTTTAAAAAAGCCATAGGATCCACAGGAAAAAAAAAAGTTACATTTTGACAACATATAAATACCTGGCTGCATAGGAAGACAAGTAACTGTCATTGAAGCAGCAGGTATTCAGTAAGACTCCATTTTATTTACTTGTCTCCATGAGGGCACTTGCATTTGGAAATGGAAGAAAGAGTATGTACCATCCCTTCCTATTACTTGCAACATGGAATTAAGTGAATCTCACAAATGGATGTTGTCTCCAGGTCAGATTCTGGATATTACTGAGTTTTGCTTCTGTAAGATTTTTGGGGGCTTCTTCTTCCAATGAGGAATTGCTGAACATAGTGCTCAAGTAAAAAGGTTTATGTCTAACATTGGGGATATTCGCAAGGCTATTTGTAGAAAGATGTGTAGTGTGGGATGGGTGATCAGATATCATACCCTCAGAGTGTCATTAAAACTCAACCTTTTTTTTGTAGCGCACTGTTGTGAACATTTATGATCAAGCTATAACAAAAGAAGGGAGATAACGTTAATGAAGCTGAAGCCATTTAGTATGGTACCATCTACTTAGACATCACCTGGAGGAGAATTTACTTCCAAAAGGAGACTGAAAACAGAGCAGTCTAATCTTTGCAGAATCAATACTTGACCTTGATTTAAGGTGCAGGTTTGGGTTAGAGAGGGGTTGAAAAAGGAGAAAGAAAATTGTGGAAGCAGCTAAGCCCTAATCTGGGTTCAGAGCAGCTTTCCTTCTCAATGTAAATTTAATATCACAATGTCCTAAGGACCTTAGTGTATTATCAAAACAGTATTTAGATTTTCAACTTCACAAATCTCATATTTGTGACTGGGAATAGTAGCATAGTATTGTGAACACTGTGTACGGTTAAGCTACTGCTGCCCTCCACAAGAAACATCCAGCATTCAGTTGCAAGTGAAATTACAGCAGGATGCATTATCTTGGCAGAAAGCTCGTTCTCTGTGTCTGAATCATAAGGGCATACTGTTACTTGCTCTGAAATCCTGTTGGACAAAGCAGGTTTTTTTTGTTACTTACTGTCCTAGAAGTTGTCAAGGTGCAACCCAATGCACTTCCTGAAAAACAGTTTAAGAAACATTCTTTTTATTAGACCACAACAGGTTTTTTCCTGGGTACAATTGATGGTTGGATTTTTTTGAAATAATGAAGACTAGCTGCACATGACCTCCATGACTTTAGTTTTACCTGAATTGTAGGTTGATGTGGTAATACGAACTACTGCGAACATAAGGAACTTGGAAGTACAGCTTCAAGGTAAAGGTTAAATTAGATTCAGTCAGAACTTTGAATTATTACTAACACAACAAATGATTTTGTATTTGTTGTGAAAATTTTAGTAGAACTGTGATGACTTTTAAGCTAAAAGATAATTTTTTGTCTTCACAAGAATGTAAGTGCAATGTCATTTACTTCACCTGCTGGTAGCTTAAAAGAAAATTCAGCATTCAATGGGAGGAAAGGTGCATTCATAGCATGCTTCTAGCACACAATCATTAGTAATTTCCCTCTCCTGGCTTTCCCTTCAGATTGAATATCCTGGTGCACTACTGAGGGACTAATAGGAATTGTGGTGTATGTCACCAATAAAGATGTGCACATTGGTTTAATTCTGTATATGAATGTGTTTTCATTCAGATGAAGAGGTGGCATAGCAAGGTTAAGCACTTTTTTTGAATATTTTATTAAATACCATTGGCTGCACTGACTTCTCCCCTGTAAACTGCAGCTCATCAGCCTTTTGATTGCCTCCAAACTAGGCTCATTTGTACTGAATTACGGAACTATAGCTCCCATCACTGTTTGTCATATGGGCATGTTGGTCACATCTTACCTTTTCTAGGAAATATTAAATATTGCAAACTGGGAGATACTGAAATCAAAATGGATTATGCTTTCTTTACATGCATATCTGCTTTTCTTATGCCTTCTTCAGTGAAAAATAAACACAGGGGTAATTGTTCTATCTTGCATTTAGAATCAAATGTAGACATTGTGCTAGGCTAGTGTTTATTTTGCTCTACTGTTTGGTGATGGCATTTTTTGGTTTCTAAGACCGGGTTGGGGCAGAGAGATTGTGTATTGGCCTGTGCTTGCAAAAAGAGAAAAACCGCTGCTGGTGTAGGGTCTAAAACTTGATGTCATTAACTTACATCTCCTGAAATTAAAGCAGATTCCAAATGTTTTATCAGCCTCTGTTGAGGTTTGCTGTTGCTAATGAGCCTTGCCAGTGAGAGTGTCACCCACAGAAACACAGTTGAATTCTGTCCAGTGCAAACACACTGGCCCCTGAAGTGTGAATATGGTGAATCTCAGCTCTGGCTGCTTAGTCCCTATCTCACCCCACGTTCATAACTCTGGAAAGCAGGCACATTGCTGTGTAATATAAAGATATAGTAGCTTGCATGACAAGGCCACCATTTTGAATGTAAAGATATACAAGCATTCAGCTCTCAGGGCTTTATGGGTCTAGCACAAAGGTTGTTGAGAGTTGCATGTTCTGGTCGCGGCATCATGTAATCTCATGGGTGTGCCCCCACCACATATGACTTCTTGATGATGTCTAGGAAGCTTTATTTAAAATGAAGACAAAACAGCTCAAGGCCTTGCTTAAAAAATGGGAAAACAAATGACATTGTCTATAAGCTCAATGAGCCATATTTCTCAACTTACAAGCAATGAATTAACTGTTAAATAAATGGGTTGACACAATCAGAATGTAAATTGTAGGGAGGGGAAAGGAGAAGAAGGGAAATAATTTGGAAAACTTTAATTGTTCACAGTACGTTAAATTCCTACCCTACGGCACATCAACAATAGCCCCTTACAAAGCCTTCTTGTAGTAGTCAGTGGGTGTACCACATTAGCATTTGAGTTTGGATCAGGCATGCATTTCTGCAATAAATCTCCTTACTACTCCCACGCTCCTGCTATGCTTTCGTTCATACCATGGAGTGGTCTTGGAGCATGTAAACTGGATTCCTTTTGGATGAAACTCAATTGCAGTATGTGCTCCAGCAGTGGACTTAGTGTGATCCAGCTGCCAATACTATCCACATCCTTGGGAGCAAACTAAAGCTAGTTTACATTAAACCCCAGCCAAACACATATAGGGCAGATATGGGATGCTCAGCACTATTTATTCTACTCTACAGATGCTCTTTCTGCCACAATACTTGCTACTGAACAACCAAGGTGCTTGCTACTATTTTTCTCTGTTTTCACTCGTCTCAGACCACTTCTCAGGCTCAGAAAGTTCAACTGAACTGAAGTATCTGAAGGGTGTTCCAGCCAAGGTGAAGCCTGGATTAGTCAGTGAGAACACACACAGTAGCTGTTGCATACACATCAGTGATAGACAGAGCTTAAAATCAGAAGGCACCAAAAAGAACAGCTGAACTGCTGTTAGAAGACCACAAATGTGTGAGGGTTTAAATCTGATGACATTTTTGTGCTGAACTTTGCAGACTGTGTTTTCCAGGCTCACAGCAACTTTGGGATATAGTTCCTTGAGAATATAAGGCCAGAACAAAGATCCAATGCAATATCTTGTCTCTGACTGTGGCTGATAGTGGAGAAAGAATAAGGAATGTACACTGTGGTTCTAGCTTCAGAAAATCTGAGACTCTTCCTGACCTGTAAATTGCATCTACACCATCAGGTTTAACTCATCATCGACCTCTCTTCCATTAATTTGTATAATTTCTTTTTTGAACTCATGTATGATTTTGGCCTTGTAAGCATCCTGTGTAATGTGTTCCACAATTTCATTACTGCGTGTGTGAAAAAATACTTCCTTTTGCTTTAAGCCTGTTGCCTGATAATTTCATTTGGTATCTTTACTTCTTATTTTAGAAGAAAGAGGGAATCATTATTTCTTGTTTACCTTTTCCAAGTAATCTTTAATTTTATAGACCTCTTTATAACCATTTCCAACCACCTTTCTTCTGCTTTGAACAAGAAAATCCTATGTAATTAAAAAAAAACCCCAAACAAAAATGCAACCACTCTGCATCTACATTAGCATTTTTGTTCAATGTGAGGTCCGAAGCAACTACTTTCATTTACTGTTAATTGCTTGGTTGCTTCTGGCTGTACCAAACTAGAAGCTCTGCTCCAGGGTTGCTGCAAACATGCTCCAAGTCCTACCAGAAACAGAAGGGTCCAAACCAATGACTGGTTCCACAGTCAGCTTTGGACCCCAAGAGTGTTAAGGACATTCAGCCCATGCAACTGTACAAAATCGAGCCTGAAATGATTTCCCTTCAGTTGTAGAGCTCTCAGCATCAATTGCTTTGGTCTGNCTGCACTTTATTTCAGTCTAGTAATTCCTCTTTGTGGTGGTGGGAGCAACACAAAACATTCATACAATGTCATAATGATGGGGTTTTTTTTGCCCTCCATTTCTTTCCTAGTAATTCCCAACAGTTTATATGCTGCTTTAGCAGATGATAGGTGCTGAACTGATGTTTTCAGAGGCTTGTCCACATGACACAAAAATCTCTTTCCTGAGTGGCAAGAGCTCAACCAGAACACACTGTGTATATGTGTACACACATAGATGNGTTTTCTTAATGTATGATATTTCACGATTGTCAGAATCAAATTTACTTTGCCCTGTTATTTTCCAGTCACTCAATATCATGAGATAGTTCTGAACTCTTTGCAGACAAATTGCATTTTTGCTTCCTTGAATTATTTAGTATCATCAGCATACTTCATTATTTACCCAGTATTTCATCGTATTTTATGAATATAGTCCCAATACACATCACTGTGTGATTCCATTAGACTTCCCTCCACTGTGAAAACTGGTCATATATTCCTTTGCTTCCTATCTTTTACCAATTTGCCACTCCACATGAGAATCTTATCTTTTGCTGTAAGACTTCATCAAAAACTCTTTGGGTATGCAAGTAAACTGTATCAGTGAGATCACCCTTTCCCATCTGTTCATCCTCTGATGACCTTCACAAATTTTGGTAGTGTGACTTCCTTTCTCAAAAGCTTTGTTGACAATGCCATTATATTGAATTTATCCATGTGTAAACCAATTACTTTCTTTTTCATAGTTGCAAGTAATGTATCTGGTGTGAAAATCAGACAAATTGTCTCTAATTTTCTGGCCTGCCTCCCCTCCAGAGCCGTTTTTTAAATAGTGGCATCACTTCTGCCACTTTCTGTACCTCTGAGATGAAGAACACATTTCAATATTTGAGTTTCTTCAGAACTTTTGTGTAACACCACACGAACGTAGGTAGTTACTATTCATTTTGATGATGTATTTTAAAACCTCTTCTACTGACTATCTAATTTTGATATTAAACAGTTGCTTGGACTCATTCCTTCAGGTTCCATTGTGGAAAATTCCCCAAGCTTTCCTATAATGAAATCTGATACAGAGAATTAATTTGGGTTCTTGTGATTCTGGCTAAAATCCCCTAGGTTTTCATTCACAAAACTGTCTTAGTTTTCCATTAACAAAAAGCCCCAGTCATTCCCACTGAAGTGTTGTGGATCATCAGGAGTTAAAGAAGTTGCAGAGGGAAGAGCCCTATTAGTTCAATTGTTTATTCTCCTTGTCTGCTCTGAGATCACTGTGGTGACTACCCCAGACAAAGTTATCTGTGGAAACTGGGCATTCTCTTATCTCTGCTACGCCCATCAGTGAAATACCAAGATATCTAGGAGACATTTAAAAGTGGAGATAAGTTCTTTTTTTTTCTTCTCCTTCTCACTTGTTTTGCCATTTCTTTATAGCAATCTTGTCGGAACTTTTCTTACTGACAGAATGTGTGGGGTAATTAAAAAAAAAATCAGTATCTATACTCCCAGTCAAGAAGGATTAATTGACTTTTAGGTTCCTTTGCATTAAGACCATTGCTGTCTACTCACAGGACTTCCAAGCCTTTTGTTTTCAACTTCCTTCAGTGATACTGGGCTCTGACTTCTCATGTTGTGGGTCTTTAATCATCAATTACCATCCAGCTGGAACAGCAGGAGAAGGATAGTTCATACATGCCCTGTGCTCCAGTTAGACTCTGTGAGAAGTGCACGGAAGCTCTGCTGTTTCCTGTCTAAGGCTGGCAGAGAAATTACCAGCAGCTTATCACCCCAGCAAGTTTAAAGGTAAGCTTAGCAGCTAAGTGTTGATACTGGAATATTTGTCATCAGCACTCAGGGGAACCATTCACACTTTGGATTTGTATAAACTTTACATCTTAATGTGAAAAACCATATGCATCCAACACATGTAAAGCTGCATTTGAATTCAAATGAGATTAAGAAGTGGTTCCCTGACAGTTTTGCTTTTAGAAGGCTGTACTAATGCCTTACTGCTGAAATATCTTTTTTTTTTTTTT
>VYZV01012869.1:51718-130268 GCA_013401275.1 Pandion haliaetus
TTTTGGTCCCCAGTGATGCTGAATGTCATTTACTGTGAACTGCTGAACCTACAACAACAAAAGCAACAGCAAACCTTGGTTCCAATGGTAGGGCACACTTCTGGCCATCACAAATTACTATTCCCATACATTTTTGCCATCGTTGTTTCTTAGGGTTAAGTCCAACAAATGGCCCTTTGTGATACTGATATGAATCAATGGAGACACATGTAAGTGGGAGATGACAATAATTGGAGAACCTTGATGACTAAGGAGTTGCTAGCTCAGGGACTCCCAAATAACAACCCAACCATCTGGCCAGCCATTCAGCTGCCTGCTGTGAAGGCTCTGCATTTAAAAATTGTGTTATCAACTTTACAATAAAGAAGCAGCCACTTGAGCATCAGCTTGCATAGCAGACAGGACTAAGGGATCCATTATTTAAATATAACCTCTTCAGCAAATAGGAGTAGGAGAGAAAAACAAGAACTCTCCCTTATCACTCAACCACCCAAGCAGCAAGAAATGAAGAGAGAGACAGAGTTGGAATAGTTACTTCTAGAGCTTCATGTTGCTGGAGGAAAATCAAATTGGTGGTGTTGTGTCCTTTCCATCTGTTCCCCACTACCTTCTCCTCCTTCCAGGGGAACTGCAGAAACTACTGTTTCATACAAAACCCAGACAAAATGAAAGGCACTGCCAAAACCCATCCCTTAAAAAAAACCCCAAACTACTGAGTGCTTGTGTATGCTTTCCTCCTTGTTCTCTCTCGGAGGAGTTGGAAGTGGAGGAGTGTCAGGTTCCGGGTGGTGAGCAGTTGCACTGTGCATCATTCATTTTGTATATTCTTTTATTAGTTCCATTGTTGTTGTTGTAACTTCCTTCCTTGTGTTGTCCCAGTAAACCATCCTTATCTCAACCCATGAGGTTCTAGTTTTTTTCTTTTCTTTCTCCTTTCTGATTCTCCTCACCATCCAACCAGAGTGGGGCAGGGAGGAGTGAGCAAGTGGCTGCGTGGTGCTTTTTTGCTGGCTGGGCTTAAACCATGACACCCATAACTTAAAAAAACCCCAAAACTACTGAGTGCTTGCATCGCTGATGAAACAGANTGCTTGCATAGCTGATGAAACAGATGTAAATTGATGGGAAAAAAACAACTTCTGGTAGCAGTTAGATAGACAAAGGCCTATCTTGGCCTGAAGAACCACTATAGATGATTTTGTGCAAAAGCAGATGCTAAAATGGATGCTTTCTTCCTGGGTAAGCTAGTACAGAAATTAAGAGAGCTTTTTGTCTGTTGATAAGTTGGAACAGTTGACGTGCAATTGCCAGAAAGCATAAACTCCTCCCAGCATCATCCTTACAATCAAGAACTTTATTTACTGTGTAGAAGATTCACTGGACATTTGGTAGAGCTGCTGTAAGAAAGCAGCACCCTTCTGCTGTCATGAACACATGATCTGCTCAATGCAGATAATCCAAGTTGCCTTCTTTCAGGCATTTAGCTTTACTAGTAATTCAGATATTCCTGGGTAGAAACTGTAAATGTTGTCAGCAGCCCACCAAAGTAATTTTTCTTGCTATTCTGGGAGCTAGGTACTGGTTGCAGTCTTCACTCATACAAACTAATCATTAGCTATAAGCAGTGTATTTGTAATGAAAGAATAACTAGTATACAAGTACCGTAGGACTTGGCAAGTTTTACAGAACTGTGCAATAACATGCTGTGGGGAAAAGCTGGGAGGTAGGAGACTTGGCCATGCAATTTCAGTGATTCAGAATGTATCATTACACACAGAAACACACATGTGTGTATGCACACGCCTACCATCAAATGCTGTTTATAATGGCCAAACAACACATTAGCCGTGAATGTGCTGTTCTCGTTCTTGAGAAAAAAAGATAATTTTAGTCTCATAACTCATTTGTATGATGTATGATTAAAATGTATATATATTTACTGTGCATATATTACACTCTAGTGCTGTCCTACAACTGGTTTAGGGCACAGTTTTACTTCTATTGAAATTAACAACAAAATCTCACTGTTCTCTATTATAGGCATGAGCTTACAGCTTTTTAGTGGGCTCTGAAGGTAGTGCACAACTCTTACTGTGCAATGCATACTGAAAAGCTAGTCAGTGGCTAAACTTACTGTCAAAGCTTAGACCCTTAGATATACCTGACTGTAAAGTGAATAGGAAACACACTTCACTTTAAGTGTATTTATTTGCTCACTGTGTGTCTACGTCTCTGCGATATCAAGTAAAAGCAGTAGTTTGGTATCTCTCAAAGCACACAGGGCCTTGTTCACCACACTTGGTTTCCTAAGGGAAGGGACTGAAGCACCTCAAGTGCTGTCCCGGAGCCATACTTTCATACAGCAGTGGGTACAATCCAAGCCTCCCTGGGCATCGCAGCTCTCAAAAAGTGAGAAAGAAAGGTCCCAGACTGAAGGTGTATCTTATTTCTAATTTTGTCCTCATGATCTCTGCATCAGCAGTAATTGCCAGTTATAAAAAGGAGCACAGGTTTTAAGTTTGAAAGATCCACTAGAGCTCTCAGGGTGGCTGTGTTTTGAGCCTCATAGTTGTGGTTGCTCCCTCACACCTTGTTGAATCCTGTGGATGTCCTTCACCAGTCCTTCACAAAAATTCAGGGTCCCATTTTGGGTGGTACGCTGGCCAATTCTGTGATAAGAAAGGAAGAAATCTGGTTACCTTCCCTTCTCTCCAGGTGAGCTCTCTGGTGTTTTGTTTCTTTGGAAACCTATTTCTCATCCGGAGAAAAGGGAAGAGAGAGAGTAGGTGAACAGACACTGGGAAGTGCAGATGCTTCACAGACATAATTTTTTCTTTTCTCAGCAAGGTATCATCTGTTCCTCAAAGTACTTTATTTTCTCTTCTGCGTGCTTGGAAACATGGTCCAGACAAGGACCAGATGGTTTTTGTCAGCTCCAGGATGGATTATTGAGCTGTGTCACATCTGAAGCTGAATGTGAACACAGTATGCAAGTTCTGGCTGGTATAGAAATTGGCTGTGCACTTTCTGGAGGGTTCAAGCCTGTGCTCAGATCTCTGCCTAACTGATTCCAAGACAGCTTCCAGTGCTTCATTTCCAGAAGAACTAAAGGGTCAAGCCTTTGCTACATGGGACACCCCAGTTTGATCTAGGAGCTATTTTTTCTCCTGGTCAGTGCAGATCTCAAAGCCCAAGATGAGGTGTGAGAGGACTAGGAGTCCCTCATTCCCTGCCACTGGGGCCCAGCTATGTAGTGGAGCACCCTCCAGAGGAGATCAAGTGAATCGTGAGTCTGCCTGCTTGCATGAAGCACTGGAAAAGCATCTTGAGGAGCATCTTTCTTTTATGCTTCCAGATCAAAGACCCCTTTTATTCCCATGAATTACTCAATCCCAAACACAATTTTGACTTTCTGAATGCCAAAGTGCTAGATACCATAAAAAATACTGCTGTTGTGATTTTATGCTGATGGGGCTCTGTTGATGATGGACAGCAAATATAAGACTCATCTTAATGTCAAACATTGATACCAAGTCTCCTTATGTAATCATCTTCTGCTTAATTTTGGTCTCCTGTGGAAACAGGCATTGCAGAGGCTTAGAAAGAGGATAGGGAATTGATATGCTTAAGGATGGGAAACCCTTTTACTCCTAGCTTCAAAGCTTAAAAGAAAAACACAGAGAATAAAAGAGAGTCTTCAGAGTCTATCTTCTGGCCTAAGGCAATGGAACAACCTTATAATGGGCTCCTTTTTTTTTTTCTCAGGCACCCTGGTAACATAAATTACTTCTGTTCTGTCACAAGATCACATTAGGGATGTGTCATGTAGGATCCTGCAATCTCAAGGCATGACTCCGAATGGCAATAGAAAACCATGTGAAGCCTCACAGAGTTATTAATTCAACTCGTGTCACTCCCGGACACAGCCAGATATAGAACGTGCCATGGCAAATTACAGCCATGAGGAGCTTTGGCAAAAATGCTACTTGACAAGTGAGCTCTTTGTCTCGACAATCTCCCTAAAAATACCCATCAAAGAGGAACAGGTTTGCTTTTTCATATTGCTACCAGGAGGATACCTACGAATCTCCATCCTTTTCGGTCTTGTTAGTCAGTAGTAGCTACTGAGGGCTAGGATACCCAGCTGACACAGTCAAATTACTGTGGTTTACCAGGTATTTTACCAGGTGTAACAGGCTGGTGTATGACCTGTTTAAATATAGATGCAAGCAGCCTCCTGATGGAAGACATACACATAGGAACTGCTTTAGAGCTGTCCTTGGTGGGCCCGCATTGCCACGCTGACAGTTTGGGTTGCCTGCTCCTCTTCCTGCCATGTCGTGTGTAACATTTGGGATGTCTGCTTCTCTTCCAGTGCTCACTTTTCCTTCAGAGCTGCATACGCCCTTGAAACAAGCAGTACGTGGACGTTTGTGTGTGGGAGGGGGGGGTGGGGAGGCATTGGGGGTGAAGTGGGACACCTTCATGGAGTACTGTATGTTAAATAACAGACTGAGAGAGGGAGTGATGAGTCTCTCAAGGAAGCATAAACACTATGTACTCATTAGAAGACTCATTATAAATAAAGTACAGGGAAGGTGCTCTGAGAGCAAGCTTTTTCGTTGGTATTTATTAGGACAAAGAGCTCCTTTAATAGGGCAACTGAAAAGCACTCTGCTGCAATCATTAATAGGCATTACCACTTTTACTGACTTCTTGGGAACAGTTTTGCCCTTCTCACTGCCTCTGCATTAAAGGGACAGGCTCTTTATTCCATATTTATTCCAAAAGTACAAACCAGGCCGAGATTGGGGGGAAGGAGTGCAAAACCCCAAGAACTTTTACATCTCAGCCCAGAGGCAAAGCTTCGCTGATGGAATGAAACACAGCGGGCTGCTGATAGACTTGGATAGGCAATTCTGCCTGGATTTCATCTATTTTGGGAGCTCCAACTGGGTACCTCAACCCACCAGAGGAAAAATATAGCAAAAAAGGGGAGTAGGAGAGAAAGAGAGGAGCTCACTCTCTGAAGTTCCACTATGTATTTTATCACTTCTGCGAGGCTGGAGCAGAGTTGTCTGCTTTAACTAAGCACTGTGCTTCTGGCTTTCAAACCACAAGGACAGTTGTCATTAGGCACCTGAATATGGTAGCCGTTTTCTCTGTCAGGTTAACATGGCCTTCTTGAAGCTGTGGGAACTACCAGCCTGCTGGAACACAGCCATGGTGAACGGGAAGGCTTGCTGTTTGCACTTTTGACGTTTTTGCCCTCTCCCCAGTGGAATTTTAAGGTATGAAAAGTTTTTTTTCTTCCGAGATTTCTTTCCTGCTCATTGTCGAATTTTACCAGACTGTGCTTGATAAATGTGCATGGAAGGCTGAGCACTGCAAACAATTTGCAATTTTTGCATTATGTGATCTTGAGCCAACACGTGATGAGCACTTGGAAAGGAAAATATTAAAAACAATTGTAAAGAGAAGTGAACTTCATTATTTTCCTTTAAAAAACATACACATGTGACTTTGAATTGGCTGGCTCTCCCATCTGCACAAGCACATGCACGTAGCAGTCCTTCTGCTTTTCAGAAGGAAATTAAACAGGTGAAATGTTTTTGCTGAAAGCCAGTGCCTGCAATTGCAAATGTTGCACGCCTTAGAGGATATTGCCCTTGTAGAACTGCATAGTCACCACAGCAAGATGCAGTGGAGAACTAGGCTTGCAGTAATCTGTCTCGTCTACCAGCTGGATGAGTATCATGGTGCTGAACCCAAGCTGACTTGGCTACATTACTTCTGGGACAGAGGCACTTGCTTCAGGCTCTCCCAAAATATGGAAGGAGTGGACACACAGCAGCCTATGCCCAGAGAGGTCTGTGTCAGGCACTGCCTGAAAACTGGCAGACAAGCACTGCACAGAATGTGAACTTCTGTGCAGTGCAGTGCAGCTTTTGGTCCTTGTTATTTCCCAACTTCATTTCTCCCAAGGCAAACACATCAGCTACCAATCAAACCCTTGAGAAGACCTTCTCTGCAGTCTCACTCTCTTGGTCCCCTGTGTTTCTATTTCCTCTTTGCTTACTTTCTTCTTCTCTCCTCTATTTCTGTTTGTACAGTTCAACACTGCATGGTTCCCTCAGCCCCAGATGTGTGACAGTGCTGGGTGAGATCAATGGTCTGTCCTGCTGAGCACCTTGTTTCTGAAAGGAGCCAGAACTGGGTGCTCTGAAGAGTTTAAGAACAGTGCAAAAATGTGGGTAATGTCTTTGCCTTTTCATGTAGCATTAGGCTTACTTTGGTGTTCATTTTGTCTATAGAAAAGTTTGCTTGGAATGAAGAAAGTAATCTAGATGAATTCTTTGGCCCATTATTTCTCATTCTTATTGCTGTCACAAAATAAGTATCTCTTTCTAGGTTGTCTGTGCTATATATTTACTTACGCAAAGTATTGACCATTCCACTCCCCAAATAACTTTTCTCAGTTGTCTGTAGTGAAGGTTAATGAAAGTACTGACAAAATCAGTATTGAGCTGTGAGTTTTGTCTCTGTGAGAAACCTGCAACCTTTTGGTCAAAAGGTTTTCTTTTAAATTCATGAACTTAAACAAGTGCATAATGCTCTTCAGATAGGCTTAGTTCATTTGAAGTCAGGCTTATATCAATTTAGATTAGACAGACAAGAATCAATGCAAGCTGTCATCCATGCCAGCCAATGTTAAATTGAACTGAGAGCAACCACACAGTGGTTTACACTAGTTTAATCACTGGTTTAAAAAAGAACTTACATTGAACTGCTGTGACTGCCTTGTAAAGAAAGGGCTTTGCTTTACCCCCAGTCATGTTGCCTGTGGGCTTTAGCTGAAACAACAGGACCAACGATGAGCATTTCTCCTTCTGCATGCATCTCTCAAGATCTTTCTATTTTATAGGGTAAAGACCCCCACAGGTTTTAAGGAAGTGCACACCCAGGTGGTACAACACAGCACCGTGTAGCAGTATTTGCTCCAAGCAAGCTAGCTCGGGCACTGTATGAAGTGTGATGCCTCCTGCAGTGGTATGTCCAGCCTCAGTAAGCTGGGGTATACCTGACTTAAAAGGTACAGCTAGGTAGTACTGTGGGCTGCATGGCAGCTGAGGGGTATGTGGCATGAGGAAATGTGGATGAGCATTTAACCCTGTTCTTGCTGAGCTCCCATTTTCTGCTGCTGACTGCTGGGCTCTGGGTAGGAACCACAGGACACCTGCTGCCATTCCCTGTAGCACAGGCTGAACTCAGAGCCTCCTGGAGCAAGTGGAAAATCCCCTCAGAGTTTCTTCCCTAATGCAGACAGACTTCTGGAGGACATATCTTTTTCTTCTGAATGGTGTAGAGGGGGTTGAGTGGTTTTTTTCCAAAATCTCTTTGAATTTCAATTTGCAGAGCAGACCTAAAAAGCAAAATGAGGAGAGGTTTGCCTATTAATAAATTACATCCAGGTCCCCAAAATTTGCAGTCATGGAAGAATCGGGAGAGCTTGGGCTGTCTAATGTCCCACCTGCCTGTGATGCCGTTACAACCAACCAACACTCCCCTCCCCCAAAGAAACCAAGGGGAAAAAAACCCCACCAAACCCCCCAACAACCTTACTTATATCAGGCCTGCGCCGAGTAGCTAACTTCCTTGGAAATTAATCTGGACAACTTCCCAGATAACATATCTGTCCCTCTAATTCCTGTCTCAAGGATGAAGTTGATCAGAGAAGAACTGTAGAGGACTGGTGAGTTATTCTCTGTGTTTATCAGGGTAGCACCTGGAGGTGATCTGATCTTCCTGCCTCCTCAAAAAAATAAATCTGTCTTCCTTTGGCTAGCTCACAAATCTGCACTCAAACCCTTCTGTGCCAAACATGTGCAGGTGTACAGTATGTGTGTTACTACTGAGCCATCTGCAGCCTCCCCTGCACGGCAGTTTTTTTACTTTGGAGTTCCTTTCCTGACCAAATGGAAGTTCGCAGAACAGTTTCAATAGCACAAATTAAGAAGCTAATTCTTTCTTACAGTGAGATCAGCTTTGTCTGTGCTCACATTGCAGGAACAGGAGATTTTTCTCTGATCCTGCTTGTCACTGAAGAAAATATATGACAGGCAAAGGAAGTGATATTGTAGGGTCCACCTTTATCCCCCCCACAAGGCATTTGTTGCTCAGACAGTTCCACGGAAGGGAAAAAATGCTAGGACTAATTTTCACCCTGAGGGTTTTTGGTCAACTGGTCAGAACGGTTCATGGTCTGACAGCACTGAGGAGGTGTCCACCCCCAGGCCTGGCCCCCTCAGCAGAACCAACCCTGATCTCAAGGTCACACCAAGCATCCACTGCCAGATGTTTGAGGCATCCCAGCTTCCCACCTCTCTCCCAAAAAGCACTGGCTTCTCCCCAAACTAAGCCATTCCCTATCTCTAGCCCCCTCAGATCGTGACATGCTCAACAATACTGTAAGCAAACAATGCAGCCTCTGTGTTTGGAAGGGAAGGAAGGCAGCAGTGTGTCCGTGAAACCAGGAACGTCACCGTTTCCAGTTCTCGTTCCAGTTGGTGCAACAGAAAGCATCAATGTGCCCTCCTGTTTTTCGTAAACCTCAAGGAGCTGCCAGCCAACATGCTGAGCTGGTGAAATTGATGGCTGACTAGATGAACAAAAGTGCACTTTGGGGATGTCCCCATAGTCTGTCATTCACTAATGTTGTCCTCCCCTCGACTTCCGTGGGCTACCCGGGGAGCCAGCTGTTCCCTACACGTAGGTCGGTGGCTATGTTGCGTTTGTGAGCGTAGGCACAGCTGTGAGTGGTGAACCAGAAACTGGTAGATAACTTGTCCTAGTGCCAGCAGGAGGTAGTATGGATGCCATGTAATCTGGAGGCTTCCTGAAGCATCTAGGCACTTCTGCCTAATGTGGCTTTGGACCCCCAAAGGTATGCCCAGCTGACCACAGGGGACCTACAAATAACATGTTCTTTAAAAAAAACCCACAACACTGACAAACTTTCAGCCCTACTGAGCAGATTCATTGTGTAACATTTTCAGAGATATCTTCCCAAGAAAAGGCAAGCAGAAACTTTCCTGTTTATAGTTCCTGCTATTTCTCTAGCACCAGTATTTAAGCCAGCTTCGCTGCAGAAGGACATTCTGCCTGTGCCCACACCTGTCCAGGCCCACAAAGAGAGGTGGAAATTCTGACTGGATGAACAAATTAGTGTCTAACTGCTTCAAAAGAAGTGTTAGCTGAACATAGTCCATTTCTGCTCCTCATGATTTCAAGAGCTTGTTTTATTTTCATGTTTTCCATGCCCCTGTATGGTTCTGTATTTTAGCAGGAGGGACAAAAGGATGGGTTAGACCATATCATTTGACGAAAAGGAAGAGGTTTGGGCTGTGGAACGCTGTGTATAAGGGGGAGAAACCTGTCAGCTCAGACTTTTCTGGACTGAAGTCAGAATGTTTAAAATTTAAAAGTGAGCCACACAGCACAGGTGTGCTTTTCCAAAGAGTCTAAAACTGACTCCCCCCCAAATTACTGAGATTCTCCATTATTTGTGTCACGTAAATAATCTGGAGAGCATATTTAATGTAAGGAGTCAAGCTGTTTACATAAGGTTGAGTTGCATTGAACCGTATACTGCATTGGTAGAAATACTGCCTGTGTTTGCTCAAACAATAGAGAGCCTCAGCCACTGTCTCTGGTGAGTGGAGGAATTAGGCCTTTGCTTCTCCCAGTGCCTACAAAGTACTGTGTGTCTGCATCTCTTATAAAGTCACCGCTGTCTCCAATTCTGAGAAGGCACTTAAGGTTTCTTCAGGTGTATTTTGTATTCTCTTGCTTTTTTGCTTTTTCTTCCTCTTTTTTTTTTTTTTTTGTCCTCCCCCCCCCCAAACTCCCTTTTGCATGTTAGTGCCAAAATAGAACAAGAAAAAGGAGAAAAGTAGCTGCAAACTGGCATTCAGTTATTATAGAAAGATTTTGTAAATGCATTTTATAAGTTTTGGTGTGTGTTCCTTTTACTAAAAAGATTTAGTAATCCCTCTGGAATGAAAATTATTCCGAAAACGTCAGTTCAAAGTTATTCAGAGAACTAATTAGCAACCTTAGCCAGCTCTTAGAACTATCTGTTTAGGCCAAATCCTTCTGCACAAAACTTTCTAGTGACTTATTGTGTCTGCAGCTCAGACACAGCCTGACCTTGGATAGATATTCTGTTCACCGTTTGTCTTTACAGGCAAGCAGCCATTAATCTAGTGTAAACATCAGTATTTTTGTAAAATATAATCTCCCCCCAGCATCACTTTATGACTTTGTGATTTACAAAGTCTTAAACTTAGTTAAAGTGACCACATACATTGTTTATGGCTTAATTACATAGCTCTTTTCCTGCAACTATCAAGTGTTATTCACACAGAACTTCTCAACTGTCCTTGGCTCTGCCTGGAAAGGGAGCACATCCTCTATGAGGCAGAGATGCAAGAGTAAACATTTGGCAAGGGTATGTTACCTTCTGACCTGCTCCCTCTGTGCATGGTCAAGGATTTTATTTTAGCAAAGATATTGTATTCCTTCCAATGAACCTGAACACTCTGCTGTCTTACTGACATCAATCTGGCAGTTTCCACGTGAATGATACCGGTGTCATTCCCACCTAGAGGAACTGTCCGTAAATGTAAGCAGTGGCATCAGTTTCCAAACTGACTGAACACAACGGCTTGTCTTACACATAGAGAAAGCACTTTCCAACCTGACAGGTGTCAAAGTACCTATCTTCCAGAGTTTAGCATGCATTTTGTTTTCATTTTTAAGTGAACTCCAGTCAAAGCATTGATATGCATGCAAACTGTATATGAAGTTACCTATGGAAAGGATCCTTTGCTTCCAGCCTCCCCGGGTTTCATGGAAGCTGGTCTCAGTTGCACGTATGGAAGAAACCAGACTGGGCTCAACAATTTTATCCTTACCCCTCATACCTTACCCCTTTCCTCTTTTATGTCCGGAGGGTGGAAGTTAGCCATTCCTTTTTTTCAGGGCTACATTACTGTATTCTGCAAAAGGCAGGAACGGACTGCTTAGCAACATTTGGGAACCCAAAGCATTACTTTAATGGAAGAAGTGATCAAATTAGCCAAAGAAACTTAACTATGACAGATGCCATCTCAACTGAGCAGTTCACAATTTACTACCACAGAAAGAGCGCAGAGGAAGGTGAATACTGACAAAGGAGCATTCTCTTCCAAGCTAACTGCTTTTGAGATGAATGTCAGCTCCTTACCTTATAATGAGACATATCTATAAATCCTTTATGCGAGAGTTTAATAGGATCTGGCAGTATCTGACTCTTGTGGTTCGTTCAGTGCTACAAGGAAAGAACCACAGGCGGCACATCGGCAGAAATGAGCCTAAGTGCCAGGAGTCAAAACTGGTATCCCCCACAGTGATTAGATGGCACATTTAGTATATGCTAGAGTAGGATGACTGACAGATAGCTATGTGGAGGTGGCAAGATCTTATATATAGTAACTACTTTGGCTCTCTAGAACTGAGCTGTCCCAATAGCTGCATATGTTTTTTAAGAAGTCCTAGAAACCTACAGCCAACCACTGTAATGAATTCAGGGGGTAGTTTAATGGAAATCTCAAGAAGGAATGTAATTAGATGAAGTCAATTAGGCTGCTTGGGGATTTCTAGCTGCTGTTGTTGCTATCTGGGAACCCTAATAGGACGATTAGGATTAACTGAAATCAGCCTGATTGATTAGGGCATATAAACCTACATATGCCAAATTCCAGGGGGACAGTGTGCTCGAGCTTGAATCCATCTGGAGCTATGAGTCAGGAGGATGAGTTTACTTTGCTGGCCTTGGAGAAAGCGACAGATCAAGACTAGATACACACAATCTAAGCAAAGCCAAGCGGTGACACAAAAAGGCTGCGAGGGAAAGGACTGATTTTATCTGCTACAGCACTGTGTGTGAAGGCCATCCAGTCTATCCTGAGGAAGTGAGACTAATACTAAGCAGATCTTTTCCTTTAAAAAAAAAAAAGTAACGTGTATATAACAAAATACATCTACATCTTCTTTGTACAGCTTTTTAGGCTCAAACCCTTACTCAGTATGGCTGTGAAATTTCCCAGGATGTCGGAATCTTCTTATTACTGCAGTTCTGTTAGTTCCAGAGCCAAATTTGCAAATGTGAATTTAAAAGTGCATGAAAAAACTGTCAGTGAGTAAATCCTGATGCTTCTGTGTCATGGGGTCAAGCACACAAATGCTTATTTGCATACATTTAAAATCCAATCTATGCTATGCATGGGAACTCTGCCTGCAACCTGCTTAGAGGACAACTGAGTTATCTTGGCTGTATTTGTTGCGGAGGAAGATCCTTATGACCACTAAAGAGTTTCAGGAATAAAGGCTGGGGTGTGCGTGGGGGGGAAGTGGAGGGAAGGGAGGGCGACAGACCAACTCCCTGTTACTCAAAGAAGCTGCTCTAAAGCAAGGTAAAGCAGTCCAGGCAGGAGCCTGAGGGATCTGATCCCAGTCATTACCACTCATGCGAGGGAGAGGATATGTCAAGGGTAGGGAACGTCTTGGGGGACCTGCAATATGGTAACTCACTTTCAGCTAAGTGGAGAACAACAGCTTTAGCTGTACAGTTTAATAACAGGCTAGGCCACTTTGTGCACCGGCAGGGCTGTTAACGCACAGTAGTCTGCCTTTCATTGTTAGGAGAGGAACCCCGCAGTTCCCATTTGACAGCCAGGAGTAAAATTATTTTGCTGCTAATATTTCTCTTTGGCATGAGACAGTGGGGTTGCGCATTGCACTCATCCTGCCTGCAGCCCCCTGCACCTGCAGCTCCCTCCTCACAACACAGGAAGGTTCCCATGGGCTTGGAAGCAAGGGATTTTTACTTTCCTCCTGCAGCTCCTGTGCTATTCAGCTCTATTTGGGTGGCATACCCGCGTGTGTACCGTGGCTGCCAGCTGTGGAGTGCTGTGCAGCATCCTGGAGTGCCTCCAATGGTATTTTGAACAATTAGTAACCAGCCCGGCATGATCATATCCTAATGAATTACTGAACTGTTTTCTTCTGGTTGAATACTGGGCTAAATCCTGAAAGAAAGTGGACACCTGCAGATTGTATTGGCCAAGACCTGTCAGTGAGAATTTGCCTGATTTAGGACCACAGGACTTGCCTCAACCCTTCCCAAATATATCCTGTACTGACCTTAATATTGTTAATTTCTTTTGCTTTTTTAGAAAGCGTGCTTCCCACAAGTGTCACGCAGCAGACAGAGGCCCTATCATAACACCAGATGCCACAATCACTAAGTGGCACCTTCCTTAGTTTCCTCTTGACCCATGAAAGCATTTTTTCTTCCATTAACTGGGTTTTATTAGGAAATGATGGGGAGCAGAGGATTTCCCCTAGTACTTCCACCTTGCCCATATTATTAATAATCCAGCTCATGTATTCACAAAACCCGTGTAAATCTTCCAAGAGAAAAGCCATTATCAAAAATAAGATTACTCAGAGAAAAATGTCTGAATTTATCCAATATTTTTTTGCATCTCTTGCTCTATTTTGCAACATTTTTATCTTTACATTAATTTGAATGGTTGTAAAAATGCTACCGATCACTCTTGAAATTATTTTAATCAAAGCACTTGCTTCACTGAAAAATATTGTATAATATTTTCAATAACAATCTTAACATAAAATTTGGTAAAAATTACGAAAAGAAATCTCCTTTTAATTCTGCTCAGTAGAAATTATTTTTCAATTCCCCCCCCAACAAGTCAAGGATATTTTTTCCCTTTCATAAATGTTTCATATCTATGGGTCTGACTTTGTGGTAGGCATAATCCTGCAGGTAATTCTTTCAGCGAAACAGATCACCTCTGACAGCAGATACTAGTGCGTTTTCTATAACAAACCAGTTATAATTGACTGGGGCATCTGCTAACAGAGATGTTCTTCTTTGTGCTGATTTTTTTGTGTGCTATAATCCTTCTCATAATCTATTTCTCGTTAAATTGTTTTACTGCACCTGGCTTGCAGGAAGATTTAATCTGTATCAGAAATGGTTTGACTGTTCATTTTTTATTCTAGTTTAAAAAACTAAAATCACCATATTTCATGTAGTTAATGTCATTTTTCTTCACAATGAATCCCAGTACCCAGACAATCCTGGATAAGCAAGAGATACTTCAACCATCACTTGCTTCTATTGCTAGACCATTTCACAGCTTATTTCATTTGCTGTAAGTTTTCACAAGATTTGATAGAAAGTCTGTGAGACTTGGGGGGAAAAATACAGGATTGTTTTTTAACATGGTGGCATTTGACCAAACGGGAGGGAGGAGGAGGGGGAAAGTGTAAGAAAGAGAGGCTGGAAATTCTTGAACAGATGTAGCAGGTGTAAACATGTTTCCTTATTTTGGTTCCTGGATTTAACATCCTCCTACAAGACTTCCGTGTGCTCAGAAAAAAGGTTATATGTGCAGATGGTAAACTGCTAAAATGCCCAGAAGGTTCAAACTCATCTGTGCTTGTGAAGACAGGGAGAATTTCCCATCGTCTGACTCACAGGTGTTTGGAGCACTCTGAGTTAGAGGCAGGTTCGGCAGTGCCACTTTGCTTGAGCAGATGCCTTAGGTCGTGCATTGGAAACACGCAGGCTCTTTTTCTCATGATGTCCAAGCAGCTAAGAACATTAGGAGAGCTCCCTGGAGCAAGGAGGTGGGGAGAGACTTTCTGGCATGTGGTCCACACAGTCATTACAAATTGAGGCTCTGGGCTGTTGCTGTCCCTGGGCTGCTGCTCTCTCTTCCTGACACATTGCGCTGCCTCGGGTCACTGCCTCACTGCTTGCCTGCCCATTGTAGTTTTGATCATACATTCCCTTTTGGCACAGGACGATTATTTTCTGCGTTCTGCTAGGTCCTCTTCCCGTTTGTCCCTATTAGTCCATGGCCAGTGCAGGAGCGAAAAGAAGCAGGTGTCTTAAACGCTTGGTTGACACGCTGGAATGGGGATGCACTGGGGACAGCTCTGACTGTGCAAGTACCGCTCACAGCACACTCTGGCTGGCCTTGCTCAGTGCCGACAAGCAGTGAGAAAGCACGGGGTCTGCCTCTGAAAGCCTTGCTCGTTATTAATAATAAACATACCTGTCAGGCCTTGCGTGTAGGGAGGTATGATGATACCACCACCAGGTGGGCAAGGGATGGGCAGTGCCTTCACAGCTTCGCCCTCAACCCAGGACCGCCCAGCGGACTCTGCTCAGGCCACCCCACCTGCCTCCACCGCAGCTTCCAGCCAAGGCCAACGCACCTCCATGTCAGATGTCCCCATCCCTGTAATGGGCTGACTAGTGCTTGTGACTCTATGTCGTCAGCCAGATCCTTGACTAGCGTAAATCGGTTATGTCAGCTGAACAGCTGGCCTTACGCAGGCCGGCCGGCCTTCGCCAGCATCCCTCCAAATACGCTGCAGGGTCAAAAAGAGCCTGCCAGCACCTCCCTGAGGAGCAGCTGGCTCAGTCCAAATCTAGGCGAGATGTAAGCCGTGCTGATGGGAAGAGGAGAAATAGTCAAGGTGCCTACTATTTCCTCCTGCCAGTGCCCTTCCGTTTTTGCCAGGATCTTAGGTAGGTAGCAAATCCGTCTGCTGGACTCATACACTAGAAAGAGGATGAACAGCAAGGTGGCAAACTTGTAGGTGACACGACGTTATTTATGGTAGTAAAAACATGACACATAACAAAAGCACCATCTCATGATAATGAGTAATCGGGTGGTAAAATTAAGGAGGAAATACAGCATAGATGTGTGTATTGTAATGCCAGTGGGCAAAGCAGGCAACTTTACATACAGAGCTGAGGGTGCTGGACTAGCTGTTAGCTCTCAGAGAAGAAATCCTTGAAGTGCTGTGAAATCTAGATATATTTATGAAAATGCCAGATCCGTCCTCAGCAGTGTTCGAAAAAGCCAATCAAATTTTAGGATTTAGTATGGAAGGAAGAAAATTGAGAACACTGCTATGCCCTGGTATAAATACATCCAACGTGCCTGCACCCCGAATATGGTGGTGTTCAAGCTCGCTAGCTCAAAAATGGTAACCCTGGAGCCAGAGGAAGGTCCAGGCTGTGGGACAGCTTCTGTCGTAGGATTCCAAAATAGGAGTATCTGTCTGGAAAATGAAAATGTGAGGGGGATATGAGACAAGTGTACAAAATCATGAATGGCAAATGGGGAATGATTGCAATTGACTCTCATACCATGAGAACTAGGAGCATCAGAAGAAATTGTTAGGTGGCCTGTTCAAAACAAACAAAATAAGGGCTCTTCTTTACACCCTGCTTTGTTGGAGCGTGCCACTAATTGTGACAGGATGCTGCGCTGTCAAAAATTGATATGGGTTGAAAAAGCAATTACACAAATTCATGGAAGCAAAAATCCATCAAGGGCTATTAAATTTAAAGATACCACATCTGTCTCAGGGAAGTCCCTGAGCCACAGCTTGCTGGAGTTTGGGACAGCATGCCAGGGAACTATCACTGTGTGCTTACCCCTCTCTTATGCTGTTCTCCAGGGATCAGCTGTTGTTTATGTTTGAGACAGGCTATTGGGCTGGATGGACTTGTCTCAACCAGCATGGCTGTTCTTATGTTTGGATGCCAGGAAAATAATTTTTCCACATGCAGTCTGTCGGAAGTGATGCCCTTTCTTTCACTCAAGGACTTGGGTAGGATGATTTGTGAATTTGTTATCTCTTGATTATTGTAATCACCTGTAATGGGATTTGAAGTCTTGAGGCAACACAGACTGAGCAGAACATGGTAGTATATCTCCAAAGCACAACAAAAAGCAGGGGGTATACGTTTCACTGGCTCTTAGGCCCTCCCCCCATGCTAATTCCAGACCCAGTGCTCAGTCTTCAAGGCCTAAATAGTCAGGGCTTCATGGATAACCAGAAATTCACCTATCAGAAATCTCTGAGATACTCTTTGAGGTCCCACTTCTGTGGGACCAGAGCAAACTGCAGAGGTTTATGACAACCTAAACTCTCACGAGCAGCCTATGTCAGACAATGAATCTTCTCTTTATTTATTTACAATGTAGATATATTCTAAGATAAAGCCTACACTTTATTTTAAGCTTTTCACCACCCACCAATGCATCTGAGACCAATTCCTACGGTCAGCAGCTTCCTGATGCTCTTAAACACACGAACAATGGGTCACAGATACCCTTTTCCGCAAAGGCGCATATCTCCTTTGCTTTGTGGTGGCTGCAGTGAAGCTTGAGAGCAGCAGCACACTTCCAGCGCTTGACGAGCCACCACGGTACACACAGCAGAAGGTCGGCCTTTTCTGTCCATTATCTTTAACAGCAGCACAGCCGCAGAGCCCCGATCCTGCACTTCGTGGGCATGCAGAGCTCACACAGATCTAAATTTGCCTGCAGGAGGACTGTATTAATCAGCTTTTCAGGGGAAATCATATTTGAGCTAATGGGCCCCATGTGTTGGTAGCTATCGTTTGAGGTAGCTGTCGTTATTCCTGAGCCTTCTGCCTTTTAAAGGCAGATGTCCATGCAATGATTACTTATTAATTCCTTCATTATTATTATTATTATTATTATTATAACAGATGCTGAGTCAGGGAGTGACCACCCTGGCTTCAAAGAGCAGCCGTGAGGCTCGCGTACCCCCGACGGCTGTCCTGATGTGGCTCAGCACTCGCCTCCGGCTGCCTCCCTACTCTCCCGGTGGGCCCCAAGCCGCCATCCGCGGCCACCTCCACACGGGAGGGACGGAGCCCCGCCTTGAAGGCCAGCACCTGGAAGGACCATTAATTTACCGCGGGGTTACAGCGCCCGCCGGGCTGCGCCACACAAGGGCTGCCGGGCCCGCGGCAAGGCAGCCCGCCCTGCGGAGATGAGGAAGCGCCCCGCCCGCCGCCCCTAGGGGGAGCCCGGCGGCCGTCGGCAGCTCAGCCTCCGCCTGCGGAGCCGGGAAGGGGGCGGGGGTGGCGGCGTGGGTCGCCGAGCGCCATTAGCGCGGGCCCGGGCAGCGGCGGGCCTTTAGAGGCAGGTCGCTGAGGCGGGCGGGCAGGATAAGTCACCCTTCCTCTCCTTTCTTTCTAGGCGGGAGGTCTGCGGAGAAAGCTCCGCTTCAGCCGCCTTGTGCCGAACTTGTATCCGCTCCTTGCCAGCGATTTCAAGCACACAACGTTAACAGTTTTCACTTGGGGTTTTTGTGGTAATCTTGTGTGTTGAGGAGCTGTTTATTGTTTGGGGGAGGAGGGGGTGACTCTAGGGAATCTGTAGGACGTTTCTGTTCAGTTTTCTGAGGCGGTGTGGGTTGTACCTCCTCCCCCCCACCCCCCCCAGCTGATGAGATGTTGCAGACTCAATTGCTTCACGTTTTTAGTTCTTGCCACACTGTAGTGGGACAGATGGGTAAATATTGTAGGGAGAATAAATTGTTAAGTATTAGTAGCAGAAACACACAGTAAAAGTACAAGTAAAGACCGAGTATTACAAGACTGTTAGATTTCCTAAGGTAGCTGGCTTGGGGTATCGGGGCCCTTTTTACCGCTGGGGAAGCTGGAGTGGGGGCGATTTGCCCAAGGTCATGTAGGGAGATCTGGAAGAGCCTTGCATGGAGCCAGCCGTGGTCTGATCATGTTTCCTCGGGGCTCGAGGGCTGACCTTTGCTGTCATAAACGTATTGCCTGTGGGGTTTGTTGTGGTTAGGGCCCGGGTGGGCAAAAGAGAGCACTGCCAGCAGCTCTGAGCTTATATAGCCAGCACAACCCCAGGACAGAAATGACAAGTGATTTAAAAGAGTTTATTTTATTCTTAGGTGACTGCACACCAGTGCTTGGCTCTGGGGAGAACACAATAAGCAGGGTTTATTAAAAAAATTGTAATCTGTCAGTTTACGTTTTCCCAGGAGTTATGTAGGAACTGTCAGCTCTTAAAGCCCAATCTTGTGTTTGGCACATTCAAGGGCACGGAGATATTATGGAAACGGGGGTGGGGGCGTGCAGACACAGGACAGCTACACATAAAGGCTCTGTTTTGCTGTGGCACAAGTGTTTCAATACTCCTTGACTCTGGTGACTCTGCTCACAGTCAGTGTTGGGAAAGGGATTTTTTTCCCATGGATAATAGACAGACATCCCAAAGAGCCTCAAAGGGGCAAAGCACACATACAGAGCAGATCCAGACTGGCATTATGAAAATGCAGAGGCAAAGAAATCCCTCCTCCAGCTATTTCACTTCCCTGCAAGAAACTTTAGCATGCAGATGTGACAAATTCATGCAATGGCTGTGTTGACATTTTGATCTGGCTGCACTGATTCGACCCATTCCTGCATCTCACCGTGGCTGTCCCGATCAGGCAGTGCTGCATTTCGCTGATTGGGGGGCTGTTTTCAGGGAGGTGCTCGGGCCCTGGCAGGACGTGCAGCAGGGTGTGCATGCCCTCCAGGAAGCTGCACCCCTGCGAGGAGGCTCCTTCCACTATGGGAGCTTCTCAAACACGTGCAACTACTGATGAAATAGCAAAACAAAACAAGCTAGCTGAGATCGCCACTGGTGTTTTCTTGATTCAGCAGGCTGGATTATGTAACCTGGAGAGCAATATTCAGCTGAGGAGCCATATCTTCTACCTGAAAGATGGTATTTTTTTAAAGGTGCTAATTTGATTAAATATATCCTTGCCTTAACCCTGTGAAAAAGTGATCCCCCCCACAACACTGCATCCTTTCTGGCATACCTCTACTCATCTGTCACACAGGTACAGGTATGGAAACAATGGAAAGATATGAATGTTCCCTACCTTTGGCTAAGGGTGCCAATGACAATCGCATTAGTGTTCTTTCATAATGAACTACAATCACAAGGTACAATCAAGGTTTTCTTTCCATCCTCGGCCCCACTGCTGGTTTGAGTAGTGTATCATTAGAATGATTGGATAACAGATTCATGCACAATGCTGAAATTAAACTTGACCTGTCTAATCGTATATCACAAATAGCAATTGGAGGTTGGGTTTTTTTCAGCTGTCAACCACAGATCTCATCTAAAATGTGTTGGCTTTGGGGAAACAGTTGTAGTTGGTGAGAGGAGGAGATATTAGCAGAAAAGGTGTGCAGAACATCAAGATAAACAAGTGAGTTATCTTGCACCTGAATGGTGTGCTTGTTGAGGAAAATATCTGGGGAAAAAAATTCCAGTGCATTTGGCACCCGGGAGGCTGAAGATGAGTGCTTCATATGGGACTTCTGCAGTTGGTTTGGCATAACTTTGCAAAAGGTTAACTGGTTAGGCCTGCCCTTGTCAGTGTTTGTCAACAGTCACAACAGTCACGGAGAGAGAATTCCCCCCCTCTATATGCAGAATAAGATATAGCTGTCCTGTCTCACACACCACTCTTGAGTGGTGAGTATCGTACAAGGTCAAACAACCCTCTGCCGAGCTTTAGGAGAGAAAAGACATGGGAAAGTGCAATAATTTAATAAAGCGTCAGAACAAATAACATAACCTATATACCGCATAAAAGTGTAATAGAAACCAAAACAAGAAACAACTTCTCAGCTTCTTCTAAAACTTGCCACTTCTCTGGCATAGAGTGTGGTAGAACTGATTCATCTTGGTGCTTTGGAGGAGAGTTCACTAGAGGTCTGTAACAAAATTGTATCACACATTTTACTGTTGAAGTCTTTGCCCAGTAGTTTAGGTGTGAGAAAAGTGAAAAAAACCAAAGGAGAGTTCACCATGTTGTGGTGGTTTTAATGTAAGTCATGAAAAATAGGGAAGGTAGGAGGAAACAAAGATGGGAGACTGCAAAATCTGTCCCAATTTTATGATGTATAGTATCCAAAAAATTCCTGTGAGTTAGCATAAATGCATAATAAATGCAAAATTTGGCCTGATACGTTGTTCCAAAAAAAAAGCATTAAGAATATAAGTTATTATCCCAGGTAGCACCAAAAAAAACCAAACCGCAAATATTGTTGGTAGCAAGATCAGCAATATGTTACTGAAGGTCTTTGTTATCTTTGTAGCTGGGGAAAATTCAGAGTTTATATTTCACTGGAAACAGTTAAGGAAAATGCATTTTTTAAAATTTAGGAAAAAGAAAAAAATATAAGAATTTTAAAAGTGTAATTCAGAGATGAGAAGGATTTTTTTTTTAAATTTCATTGTTTTTTAAAAAAAATATTAAGGGTAATTTCTATTTAAGGATTACTAGTAGTGACTGATAAAGATAATGATATCCATTTAGGATAACTGTCTTCTTTCCTAGTACAGCGTGTCTCCCATTTATGTTGTAATGCTCAGACTGTCAATATTATTTCATTAGAACACAAATAGGAGACATACGAGTGTTACAGTTGTTTTGGTACTAGATAGCAGGAGTCCTTAGTGATATGACAGTAATATTAAATAATTTTTCAACTGTCATATTATCACATAGCTAATAATAATGTATATGCCACGACCTATAGCTATGACCATGTGAAGACATAGTGTGAAAAGGTCTGTATAAAACTTAGTCATTAAAATAACATTTTAAATTAGCCTTTAAAATATCATTCTGATTTTAAAAATGTGTGCAATATTTGCATTTAGAAATAGGAAATTTTATGGAAAATTGATTTTTTTCCCTCAGAACTGTATGACCAACAGTCTTTGATAAAAAGAGATCCCACTAGTTCTTGCCATGTGTGAGTTTTAAAAGAAATGGGTGATCTGCTGACTTTCCAGGCTCCCTCTTCAAGCAGGCCCCAGGTGAACTGTGGCTGAAAGGTTGCTGTCTCTGATTACTGGTTTGCAGACCATGCAGGATGGTCTGGTTGTCCCATCAGACAGGCTTCCATTTCCATACTTGCAGGAGCACCTATGGAAGAAGGCTGAGGAAAAGACATATGCCTAGCACAGATTTTAGGCTTCTCCTGAGCATCAAGTAAGCTTCAGTGAGCCCTAGGAAAGAACCAGTGGGTTCCCATTCCTCTGTTTGCCCAGTTGAAGCACTGTTATGCAGAACCAAAAATCAGACCCTTCCTGTGCCCACCATTTTTCTTGACTTCAAAGACTAGAGAACCATGGAGACTGCTTTTAAACCTCTGTGCTCTGGACCATTGTTGTTCGCTGCTCTCAATCAGTTGTTGTCTTTGGTTATTTCACAGGGAAAATAAAAAATATTTTAAAGTTTAAAATGATGACTTCCACAAAGACAGTGTGGCCAGTCTTTAAAGTAGTGGTTTTCCACCTTTTTTAAAAAAAATCTTTGTAGCTGAAGCAAGTATACATCCTTTTGTGGCCAGTTTACACCCATAGGCTAACAGTGGGCTTGCTTGTCGTGGTCACCTTTCACAGACCTCCCTTAGAAGTAAGCCATAGAGCAGTAATCTGCAAAGCAAAGGGAGAAAAAACTGCCTCACTGTAATGAGACATTACTGGAGACAGAAGGTATGCAGGGGTTCCCATCTTAGACCAAGCAAAACTGCATTGCTGGCAAGCTGCATTAGGCAGAGAATTATTTCTTCTCCCATGAATTATTTAGAGTACATACTGCCTTTTCAGTATAGATATGTGCAGATCCAAGCTAAATAGAGCTTCAGTCACTAGGGCCTCCAAGTAATACCACGATGAAAATGCTAAGCAATAATAATAAGGCCCTAACTACAACTGGTTTCCCATTTGCTAGAGGCAGATACTCAAACCTTCTATTCCTGGAGAACACATTGGGTACAACACAGAGCAAATGATGAGCCAAGATTTGTTAGGTAAGTAGTGAAAGAGGGTATCACACTGAAGTGGATGAATTTTAGGTGCAACCAATAAAAATAAGCTCCTTGTGTAAGTATTTTGAATATATTCGATGCTAGCAAGACGAGAAATCACATAAATCACAAGGTAGCCATTGCAGAATGAAACCTGCTGTGGACAGAGAAATTGTAATTGTATAGGCAACACTGAATTCGGTTCCAGGAAAAATGTAAACCAAACACAGCTGTCTTGACAACCCCATTCAAAGAGCTACTCAAGATGGGAGCTGTGTGAATAAAAAGCCTTCTGAAACCATAAAAGTAGCACTCTGAATCTAAGGTGAAAAAGCTCTAAATTACTGGGATGTGTCACAGCCTGTCAATTTATTAGCAGAAGCTTCTAAATCAGGATTAGGGACAAAATATGAAAACCTTTAAAAGTGGCGTAATGGAACTGCTCTGAAAAGGGAGAGAAAACAAGTGCCACAGGACTGGGGTTTCTAGGACTTTTGCTAATGATCTTCATTCAGAAGGATGTAGACAAGAAGGCAGATCACAAGCAGCTGATGTCATTTTTTCAAAACAGTAATTGATTTTAGGTGTATGGGACCAGAAAAACTTTTGCAGTGACTTTCTGAGGAAACTTTTAAGTCAGGAATAATAGCTAAGCAAAAGAAGAAGGAGCTCATTCTGCTCTACCTTGCCTTTTGTTTAGAAAGTCTAAAATGCTATCACCAAATCAGAATTTTCCTTTCCCACAGGGACGTGTTAATATTTTACTTCCAAGGATAGGCATGGCTATAGCTGGTGACAACAGACAGCCTATGCAGTCTAACCTAATGTCAAGAGGTCACAGCCATTGATTCTTTAGCTGAGTGTCGAGGGTACTGATTCTCAGCAAAAAGCTGCTTACGGCATCTGAATTACTAGATCAGCAAGAGGAAAAACTGAGAATAGATCACTGAATAAAAACCTGTGACTAGATCACTCCTAACAAAGCTGAGGGTACGATTGCTTGCATGGGATGATGGAAGTACTGAGGCATGTCCCAGGTCTGTTTGTTGAGAAAAAGGGTGCTTAACTGCTGGAAACATTAGTTTGGCAGCAAGTGGTGTAGCAGACAGAAAGGAAGGAGAGTGTAAGAGCGAAGGAAGACATAAACCAACTATCTGGCTTCTTTAAACACGGTGGAGCTTTAAACTAATACTGACAGCTTGTTGGTTGATGGTGCAAAGGAGATCCTGACCTGATGCATGAATTCTGTCAATCAAGTGCTATCAGTTAGGTTAGGATTGGGGGAAACTGCCTGCCAAGGTACATGGCAGCCTTAAGCCAGGTGTCATAAACAGAGGAAAACAGTTATGGAGGAAGAACATAGGCAGGAGGGTGCAGTGAACTGTGCAGCAGCAGCAGTGCTGCAGGCTGGAACCTCACTGTAGGGTTGCTGCACAAGCCCAGGGCCACAGAGCTCTTACAGCTTGCACTGGAAAAGAGCTGGATGCACACACACTGGCTGGGTAGGAAAGGACAGGATGAGACAGTACCCGTCTCCCACATCGGCAGTGTCACAGCTAGAGGAAGGAGGTGGGGATATCGATTACCCCAAATGCTGTGTCTGTCCTGCTCAGATGATGTGTGACTTTGGCTAAGCAGGCCAGCAAGTACTATGGGGCTGGAGGTGGCTTGTCGCTCCTGCTGACACTGTTCCACTTTGCTGAAGCGCTTCAGTGCATGCTGGAACCCATGTGTTTCCCCTCTCTGGCAAGTGCCCTAAGCCCTTCACTAAAGAGTTATTCTCATGCTCTCTGACTCAGTGAACATGCAAGCATTGCAAGCAAAGTGGAACCGATCCAAACGGAGAGACTGAGGCAAAATGGCCTCATAAGGCAATCTCCTTGCATTTGGGGCATGCTTCTGAGGCTGTGGTTCAATGATGCAGTAAGTTCAGTTCCAGTGCTCCTCCTATACGATCAAATACCTCCCAGCTAGATTTGTATTGCAAGTGCTGACACTGGGTTCACACTGGTTCCAAAAATGTTGATGGCTTATCTTCAACACACAGCTTTATGCTGACTGAGACTGGCTGTTGTCTTGCAGCCAGCAAAAGTTCAGTGTAAGGATAAAGGCAGCTTAAAGACCAGTCACATAGCAGGTTCAAGAGAAATAAACTTGAGTGCTCTGCTCTGGCCTGGATCAGATTGGTACTGCTCGTACATGTACTGACTTGTACAAATCTAGGATTGATCCATAGATACAGGGTTGGGAGACATGCTCTCAAATCCTTGCTCTGAGAGTGATTGGGACAGAGAACAGTTATTGTAGAGTGGATTATTAAAGATACTTGCTTGAGAGGGGAGATCTTTTGTTCAGACTCTGATCAAGTGACTGTCAATTTATTGACAATGGAAGAAATTAACAACATGTAAACCTGAGAATACCTGTTGTCTCTTAGGTGGCAATCTTACTAGAGCTTGTTGAACTGTTTCCTTCAAAGTTTTAAATGGAAAATGGATTCCCCCCCAATCCATTTTCCTCTTGTTCAGAATGCTTTTGGTTTTCAGCAGAAATAGAAGAAAATTTGCAGTCCCAAATTCCATCTTCTGCTGAGGACTCAGCAGAATCAAGCACTTTAGTTTACATACCATGTGCCCATAACTGGATGCTCCATGCAAAGGGCTGCTTACCCTCTCCAGTGTCTGGAGGAAACTCGCCCCCTTTCTCAAAGGCTAAACCTTTCTGTTTACTGTATATTAATTGAGAAATAATGGTCTCAGTAAAGGGCATTTCCTGGGGTTTAATAACTGGCTGGGTGAGTGGATGGCTTGATATTTTTAATTAAAGGTGCAGGCTTCCTCTGTTCTGGCATTCATTCTGAGCTTCCATTTAAATTAGGTTCTGTTGAATTCAGAGGTTTTTCATGGCATGAAGTTCACCAGTGCTGACAGGTCCATGGCCCCCAGTTTAATGGGTGGCAATGCACTCTAGAAAGGCAGCTTTCAAGTGTCTCATCAGTGCCAAAGTATTAGTGCTGTGAAAGTGGCCAAAGACACCCATTTGTTCTGCTGGGGCCTTCAGAAAAATTTAACTGGTTCATTTGCAGTAGTGAAGGAGTTGTTTTCAAAGTTGTAGGTGTGTTAGGCCATACCAGAGGATCTTTTCCATTCAGTCTACACAGAACCTCATCATGGCCCATCATCTACGTAAAGATGGAGGTGGGGAGTAGTAGGAGATGGGTTTATGGAAGGAATGATAAAAAGAAAGTATATGGAAACCAGAGATATGTCTTGCCTGAGAACAACTAGAAGAAGCTTCCTTATGTGTTGAATGGGCCATGTTAGTAGCTGTGGCATAACCCCCAAATAAATTAAAACCCCTTGTTTGTTTCCTTAAAAGCAAAATAAAATACAACTGTTACAAATTTTTGCTGTTGAAAATCAAAGATCTTTGCCCTGCCTGAGCGAAGAATTGCGCTATATGCAACCTTTGTTCCAACTAAAAAGTAAAGCCCCAAGGGCCAGCAACAGAGCTGCTGCCAAAAGCAGTATCTGTATAGCTCAGTCAGTCCTGGACAGGAGACCTGTTGGTCACAGCAGAGATAGGTTGAACCCGGAGGAGGAACACTAGAGTTACCACTGTTGGGCATGAAAAGGTCCCAACAGCTCCATCTCACACCTGCCTTTCGTTGCTGAGCTGGGACATTATTTCTGTCTTTAGTTTGTCTGAAGCTCATACATTATCTCCCTCTAGTACTCATTAGCAAAACAAAAGCAGGATCAGGCCCTAAATTTATGGAAATTAAATGCTGTCAGATCTGTTTAACTCCTCTAGGACTTTTTCACAACTTTATTAGTTGCATCAGAGACTGCTTTGTTAGGAAATAGTAACATACTTTCTGCTCCCCCACCTCATAGCACTACTGTACAGAAACTGATCTGACAGGGAGCAAAAATACAGTATTGGAAATAAATTCAGTGTTATGCTGAAAGTCAGCCATGAAACCTCACTGAACATGGTGGGTGAGAAAGCTTCCCTTAAGGAAAAGCCTAAGAACTACCTTCTTTGTGGGACATGCTCATTGAGACCCCAGGAGCCGCACCATACATGCTGCACCATACTTACCGCACCACACATGCCTGGCATTGCTGAACTGTGGGGGCCAAGGCATTTCTCCAGGATCTAACTGCAAATGCTGGGACAAGGTGGCATATGATGAAACGGAGCGATTCAGAAAGTGACAGCAGAAACATCAGAGAAGCAGACAGAGGAAGTAGCAAGGACACCCAGAGCCAGCAAGGAAAACCCTTGTAGCCTGACCCTGAGAGAAAGCTAAGAGAGAACGAGCTTGAGTTGTGGCTCAAAAGAAGCTTGAAAGTGTGAAAAGAGAAAGCACTGCCTATTGCTTTGACTCCCACTGTGCCCAGAGTTACGGGACATTGTGTACATTCTTTCTAAACAAACAGAAGCGCATTAAAAAGCCCAATTCACTCCCTCGTCTGTTTGTTCTCCAAACAGAAACAACCTGTAGGGACCCTGAATATTGGCTAACCACCCGGGTCAAAGAGGGTAACAAGAAATATATTAATAAAGGGAACTTTCGCCTCAGAACTGATTTTGTCTTTTCTTGGCTCTAGTAAAAGATTTTAGTCCTTGTCTGTGGTGTTATTGTCATTAGCATTGTCATAGCAACTGATAAACAAGAAGAAAGAGATGTGTAACAACCTTTTTTTTTTAAAACAGGCAGTCCAAATGTCTTACTAACAAGTAATTTGGTTACAGAATTTAGCAAAGCGGTTGCACAGTAAATGGGTTTATCTTTAAACATAATGCTCTTTTCCATTTTAACTGAGCATAAAATTGTATCTTTAAAGGATCAGCAAAAAGCAGGGCTTCATGCTTCTTGAGCAGTTCCATGTGACATATGGTCTTTGCAAGCAATAGTTTTATCGGCTGTGCACAGTAGCAGCAGATTTGAGCTAATGTTCCTGTGAAAACAAGTAAGGGTTTATCCAAAAACTGAAGAAGGGGAGGAGAAAGGCACCTTTGCCCTGCTGTAGAGAAAAAACAAATCATATCTTACGTCAAACTTATGACATACCTCTATAAATATAGCAGCTACTGGTAGTGACTAACTTCAGCACATGTCACTGAGCTGGTTGAAGAGGACTCGGTGGCCTGTTTGATTCCCTGCCCAGCAGTGATGCTCCCAGGTGTGTTTCAGCCATATGCCGCCCTGAAGCCTTGGATGAAGCAGGGTGGCTTTTGGGTCCAGGTGGGGCATTGCTGCCCAGAGGGGCTTAGCCCCAGCCTTGTCTGCAATGACCAGGTCTCCAGTTCCCAACACAGGTGCTATAATCAGCATCGAGCACCAGCAGAGAGCACGTGTTGCCTATTGCTAGATGAATCACACGGGGTGCTGAAGAGCACCATGCCTCCCTGCTCCTAAACATCCAGCTTTGTGCTGGAAGAAGGGTCAGGGACACTTTACTTAGCAGCTGGGCAGCAGTGAAGGGCAGGATGAGCCTTGTACACAAATACACATGCCCTGTGTTTATTTCAGCACACAGCTCTGGCCAAATATTGGCCTAAAATTATTTTTGAGCTCACTGCTACCTCAGTTGGGGACCACTGCCACTGACTAGTGCTAGAAATAATCTCTGTAGATTAATTGGTGCTGGCATTACAAATGCAGGAAGAAGGCAAAAATTAATGGGTTGTGAAACATTTCTGCATCTAAAGGATTTTGCTGTAGTAGTTGTACACACAGAGAACAGAAATAAACAAACATATGCTCATATGGTTATATTCCTGCATGTGCACACATACACATATTTATATTTACATTTACATTTGTATACGTATATGTATAATGACAGTAAATAACAGGTAACATAGCAGAGAAAACTGAATTGTAAAGGAACAAAGTTGGAAAAAAATTCCCCGTGGCTCTGTAGCGCCATAGAAGGCAAGTTTTCAGAAAAGCTTTCAATGTGCTTGAATAGCTCTATGATGCTTTTGTAGTAATGAGTGATTTTTCTCTCATTCTTGCAACAGTGCTATAATTTGTAGGTTGAGTTCCTCAAGGCCTTCTCATCAGCAAGAATGAATTCCCTCCATTTTGAAGTCTTTCATGAGCACTTCTCTCTCCCCTGCTGTCTGTGCCTCCCTCTTATCCCCAAGCATAAGTGTCAATTTTACTCCAAGTTCTGTCTGAAGTTCAGTGAGATTTTTTTTCTGGGAGGTAGCTGAGATGTCTGTGTAGCAGTCATGCAAGTTTTTCAGAATTGACATGAGGTTTCACAGTTGCGGCAACATTGCAATTTTATACAACTGTGATCCCCCCCTGGGGGACATGGAGAAAGATATTGATTCAGGGGAACATCTGAATCAGAACTGAGGCATTAAGAGTGCAGCCTGTGGATTGTCCCAAGTCCTGAAATTGCAGGGGAAACAGATACGTACTTGATTGGACACCTGCCACTACACTTAGGGATAGCATCTGCCTGTAGTAAAACAGTGGAGAGTAGGAAATTACTCTTTTGCATTCTAGACAGATACAGAAGGAGAAGGCAAAGGCACAAAAGAAATATCCACTACTGGTGATAGCCAGAGATGGACGGCTGACCTTATGAAATAGGAAGAAACTGCAGCTCCTGAAAGCGTTTTTCCACCTTTGAGTTTCTCTTGGGACAGTGGCATCATGCAGAGTCGCTAACCCCAGTATGGTAATACCAGCCCTTAAATATTGCATGCTTATAAAGGACACTGTGGATATACACACTGCACACAAAGTATTCTGCAACAAGTAAGAAAGGCTTTGTGCTGACTCAGCACAACTAGGTAAGAAATGCAGCTTTAAAAATAGCTCTTTCTCAATAAAGGGTAATTGGTTCTTGCCTTTTCTCATTGTGTGAGATACTCTATAGACTTTATTCATTAGAGAGCAGTCTGCAAGGTTGAAGTAAGAAACAGGAAAATAAGGATGGCAATAGAGTTGTAAATTCAGCTTGTATGTCAAGGAAATGACAATAAACTGATACATTTTCTGGAAAAATCACTGGTTATATATGCCATTCCCAGAATAAAAGTAATAGACAGTCAGCATACCAATATCTGCAAGGTGTAGATGAAGATGTGGCTGTCACAGAATCACAAAATCTCGGGAGATCATCTACTCCAACCCCTCTCTTCAAAGCAGGGGAAGCTTGAGCTTAGCCCTCAGGGCTGTGTCCATTGAGGTTTTGAGTATCTCCAAGGAGGGAAACTCCACATCCTCTCTGGGCAACTTATTCCAGTGTTCAATCATCATCACAGTAAAAAAGGGTTTTCTTATGTTTAGAAGGAACTTCCTGTATTTCAATTTGTGTCCATTACCTCTTGTCCTGTCACTGGGCACCACTGAGAAGAGCCTGGCTCCAGCTTCCATGCTATTTCCCATCAGGCGTTTATACACATTGATAAGATCCCCCAGAGCCTTCTCTCCTCCAGGCTGAACAGTCCCAGCTCTCAGTCTCTCCTCATATGTCAGATGCTCCAAACCCTTAATCATCTTTATGGTCCTTCACTGGACCTGCTCCATTAAGTCCATGTCTCGCTTGTATTGGGGAGCCCAGAACTGGACCCAGCCCTCCAGGATGCATCTCACCAGTGCTGAGCAGACGGGGAAGATCACCTCCCTCAACCTGCTGGAGACACTGCTGAGTGCATCCTGGAAGGCTGTTGGTCTTCTTTGCCATGAGGGTGCATCACTGGCTTCTGGTCAACTTGTCGTTCACCAGGACCCCCAGGGACTTTGCTACAGCACTACTTTCCAGCTAGTTGGCCCCAGCCTGTCCTGGTGCATGGGGCTGTTCCTCCCCAGGGGCAGGACTTGACACTTCCCTTTATTTAACTTCATGAGATTCCTGTCAGCCTAGTTCTCCAGTGTGTCAAGGTCCCTTTGAATGGAGGCACAATCATCTGGTCTAGCAACCTTTCTTCCCAGTTTTACAGCATCTGCAAACTTGCTGAGGATGCACTGTGTCCTACCCTTCAGGTCGTTAAGGAAGATAAATAGTACTGGTCCCAGTGTCTTCTCCTGGGGTACACCACTAGTGGCTGGCCGTCAGCTGGACATGCCAGTGATCACAAGCCTTTGAGCCCAGCAGTTCTGCCAGCTTACAGTCCACCTCGCTGTCCATTTATTTACTCTGTAATTCATCAGTTTGGTGGATGTTATGCTAGTGGTGTTACGGGAGATAGTGCTGAAAGTTGAGACGAATCACAGCCACTGCTCTCCCCTAATAAGCCAAGCCTGTCTTCTCATTGTTGAAGTCTACCAGGTTTGCGAGGCATGCAACAACTTCAGTGTAGACCTTGCTGGCTTGATAGGAGAGAGCTGAAAAACTTCTAAGGAATCATTTATTTAATGATATTTGACTTCCTGACCACAAAATGCCTCTGCACAGACTATGAGGAGTGCCCCCCTGTCCCTTTGTCATTGTGTCCCGTCCCCCCCATCCCCCAGTATATTTCACATCACGAGACTGGAGTCATTCTTGGTCTGCATGTCATTCACATGGTTTGTTATAATGTTGATCTAATGTTCAAAACCTTAGCCGATCTGTGTGGCCATTTATTCATGTAACATGCTTTGGTTCCCTGGTTAATTCTTAGAATAAGGTTTCAAGTACATCTGGTCAAAATTGGCTTTCAGCAAGTATTGATATGCAGTGAAAAAACACAGCATTTCATGTACATCACTACTTTATTTTTTTTACTGCGAAATTCAGGGAAACTAAGATGTGGACTGAAGATGTTCACTTAAAGTGAGAGCTGACATCACCAAAAAAATCCTGAAATTTTAATGGAGGTCAAATATTTAACAAGAAGACTGTAGCTTGAGCTTTTGTTTTGCTGTTCCTAAAGTCAAGTTTGTCAAGATACCGTGCAAATCCTAGAGACACTCTGGCATGTTTATTCCTTCAGTGGGTTCCCAGCTCCTTGGTTCCTGGTGGAAACAGACCCCTGGAAACAGAAGATAACTAAGGGACCCCAGTCTTGTGATCTGCCTTGCCTTATGCCACTCTAGCAGCCTTGCTTGGAGTGGGCAGAACAGCTGGACTTAAGGCCAGGATCTAGGCTACTGCTCTTCTTGCTTTTCCAACCTTTTCTTGAACAGACTTTCAACTTCTTTAGGCTGAACTAGACAGGGAGGAGTAGAAACATCTTCTGTATCTCTAATTCTTGGTATCTTCGCAACAGCTGTCAGTTTTAGTTTGTTCATTGATCATTCAGTTGAGCAAAAGCGAGAAGGTGAAGGACCATTCACCCCTTGATGTTGTTAACAAGCCTGTCAGGCTTTGACAACTTGAATGAGAGACATTTCATAAAATTGAGTGAAATTTTAAATGTCTCGTTGAGGCATACCACAAAATTCTTTGCTGTCAAATAAGCACTTGCAGTAACTTATTTTTTTTGCCTGACTTAGCACTCTGCTTACATCAGACCCATCAGGTTTTTGGAAGCATCTTTTTTTTTATAGTGGGCATGCTCAGCAACATTAACACAAGCATTAACACTCGATTTACCTGCTGACATTACTGTTGCACATCAGTACTGTCATTTGTGTGCACACTGCAGAAGGGCAGGACATGTCCCAGCAGCCTCCTGTGAGGGCTTCCCAGATTTTGCTCTTCAAGGTACAGCAAAAGCGTGGTAGTTTCTTTCCATACAGGTTTCTGCTGAGGAGAGCATAAGCGGCCTTTGCTCAGTTGACTGCAAACCCCATTTGAACAGAAAATTTTGTTTTCACAATGTACACACATGTGGTGCCAGAAGGATCTATCGTATTACATGAATAACAGTCATTATAAGCTTGCTTCAAACAGAATAGGTATCTGTTTCTGAGCCAGTAGCCAAAACCAGATGTAACCATGCAATTTATAGCTAAGTAGGTAATCCATCAGCATGTAAGCTTCAGCTTGGAAAAACATTTTGAGTACCCGCTTAACTTTAAGTGTATGTTTATATACATAGATTTCAGTGGGGCAAACACATGTGCCTAGAGCTATGTGTGACTAGAGCTATGTGTGATTAAGTGCATCACTGAAAGAGTGTCATTAGAAAAAACCCTACATTTTAGCTGTATGAATTTGTCTAGGGATAAATATAACAACAGCTCTGCCTTGGCTGACTCTGTTTCTTTTTGGTGTAGTGCAAAGTAAGCAAGATCCTATTACTTTGCAATATTGATGACATACCTTCATGCATATGTGATAGCACATTTCCAGCACATTATATAGCTTAAAACTGATCGTTTCCAGCACCATGATGGTGTTTCTTTCCAGTTTTACTCCTCAGAATCTTCTAGAAACAATAATACTGATCCTGTGTGTTCAAACTATTTAAGGAAGAGGAACCTACACGGTTCCCTAATTTCTTATTCTGTTCTTCTCTGCTGCCCTTTGTTGTCTCTACTCTTTTCCACGCTCAGGAGTGAGCATGCTTTCTGTCAGAGTTTCAGCATATTCCTCTGTCACACATTCTCCTGCTTGGAGCGCTTTTGTTCTAATACTCTTGACATTTAAGCTTGGGCACTTCAAAGGTTCTTTCTCTTTACTTTATTCTATGATTTATTGATTACTTCCAGCTTCTGTTTCCCTAAGCCTATTTTCTTTCATGTTTTCTCACCCTTCCCACTTCTTGTTATTTCATCTCTCAATACAAATAATGCTTCACAATTCCAGTTTTAAAGCCACAACCACTGCACCAGTTTTTCTGCCATTGGCTTGGCACAGCAGCACTTTTTTTACACACAGAGGCCCAAAGCCATTGTAAATGATTACAGGGGTCATTGTTACTGATGAATGAGTCGTGGCCACACATTTACAAAGAGCCTGCTGAGCTGCATTGTCCTTTGCAAGTAGTCCCCGTAGAAGTCATAGGCACTACTCACAGATCAGGGGACTACTCGGTGTGGGAAAGTGACACTCTGCACTGGGACTCAAGTCAGCATTGTACGGGGAGAAGCCTCCTTCCCAAAGGCTGAGCTATGCTGGCTGTGCCAGCCTGACTACCAGAATAGCTATAACACCGAATGAGAGCATTTGCCAGCAGTTTAGGATTATTGTGCCTACATATTGTGGGGCAAATTCTGCACTAATTGCTACCTGGTGGGAGCCACACAGCTGGTGACGGAGTGTGCCTGTATGGCCTCTCATCCTCACTTCTGCAAGGCACCATTTTGTGCTGGTTTTGCTCACCACGCAGGAGCCAGCTATCAAAGGAGGCTTCTATTCACCAGAAAGACCAGTTCTAGCATAAGAAACAAGCATGCAGCAGGAGCTGTATTAGGTGTGGGTCTCAGTGTGAGTCTTGGACGGAACTTGCCTAACTTGGCTGTTTCCCTGCTTTCCCGCCATAGCGTGGGCATAATATTTGTGTCCACCTTGGCATCTTCTGATGACTCAATCTGTACAAATAATTTTGAAATCATCAGATGGGAGAGGTTAGAATGGTGCAGAGCATTACTACCATGTGGCCAAACCCTATGCAAGGCTTTGAATAGCCTTCCCTTCTCTGTCCCCTGCTTTGTTATGGGAAAGGACCTTGTCTTTCTCATAGAAATGTCCATGTTCCCATTCTGGACTAGTGACACACTGGGCCCTTTTATTTCCCCTCCGTGCCCAAGGTAGTGCAATGATTTGCTGCTGTACATATGCTACAGCAAAACACAGTAATTCAGCTAGATTCAACTAGAAGTTTGTATATTAGGCTTTAAGGGGTAAATTGCCCCAAGGTAACAGCTTGATTCTGTGCAGTACAGTGCTGTGTTTGGGCGGGCACTTTTGCCCACTTCCAACTCAGACACAAGGGTGTTGAGAAGCAGATTGTAACCAATACTCCTATATAAAGCTTGCTGCAGTCAATTAGCTAGTGATTTTTCTGTCAGCCAGAATTCTGTGCAAATGAAGAGATATCAAGGATGTAGAAAATGATTTAACTCAGCTGAAAATGTACCTCCTGCTTGTGTTCCAAAGTAAATAAAGACGTTTTACTAGCAAAAAAAAGAACATTGTTCTTTACATTTTACCATTTCAATACAGATGAAAAATTAAAGTGCCAATAAAATTTTATGAGAAAGGAAATTCTTGTTAGAAATTTTATCTCAGAGTATTGATTTTGCTACTGTGAAGAAAATTGCTTTCTAAAAGTTAATAAATAAGAGTAAGCAAGGATAGGCTTTTAATTGTCTGATTTAATTTAAAATCTTCTAACATGTAAAATATTGGTAAGATTACATTTTAAAAGAAAGAGGTAACTTGCTGGTTTTCCTACATTTAAATGTCAGTTAGAAGATTTTAAATAGTGAAAAGTTGGTCTTAGGTGTATGTTAGTCTATGAACACAGCTCCTTATTAATCTGTGAATAAAGATGACTAAATCATTGGCTTCTGGTTTGTCTATCAGAATATCTGATGCACATACCAGAAGGATGTTACTCTGGTTCATTTTACAAACAGCACACCGAAGGGGTCTATTGTCCTAGAGGCTTGAACTACGTTTTACTTTACATTAAATTTTAGCCAAAAGTGATACAGCCTAAGACTGAGAGATTTCTAAAGAGTAATAACTGTACTTTCACTAACACCAGAAATTTGGCAGTTATGTTTCTGGTGAGAAAATGGATTTTACCAATAACAAATATTAGTAAGACATACTGTTGCTGTGTGTTTGTACACATGTATGTATGCACATATGCACATGTACATTATACACATGTACTTGCCTTTCTTTTAGGCAACCACACAGTGACATCTTCCAATGAATAAGAAACTGAATGAGCAAGTAAGAGAATGCTGTGCGTTTTTTCTTTTTCAGCACTGGGAATAGTATTAGTCAATTATGTGGCTAGAAATATTTTGGAGAGAGCCTTCAGCAAGTTCCCATTTATTTTGTCCCTTCAGAACGTCCACAAAACACATAACAAAAAAAAGTCAAGATATTTCAATATGACCTGATCTTCTTGTGTAAGAGGAATTTTAGCTTCTTTGTAGAAGCTGTTGGTATGTTTCTTCCAGGTTGCCTGAAGAATTACCCCAAAGCAACAAGAGGCATGTTCCCTTTCCCTAGGACTCTAATGTGATCCACGGGACCCCGGTGCTCCGCCAGCTCCAGGGGTGCAACACGAGTGAGGGATTCTGCCTCATACCCCCACGTGGCAGAGTGATGCTCTTACATGGGTTTTAATGGTGTTATCCTCAGATGAATTCAAGTGAGGCAAGCTCAGGACCTGACAAGCGCAAATAAATCTCCAAGTGAATGACCTGGTAGTTTATGTGTGTATACATGTGTGTCCTTCTTTCCAATTTAATTTTATTTCAGGAGTGGCTAGCATCTTGTGCTGTTGTGGCTTTGTTTTCTAATCTCACGGATGTCTGCCAGCTGCTGGATACTCAGAAGAAGACAGTCACTTGGGCTCTTTCCTGTAAGCCACGTCCCCAAGTAAGTTCTCACATGCAGAAAAGAAATTCAGGACAACAAAAAGATATCAGTGAAAAGGTTCTTTTAGAGTAAAAATTTGGTGGAGATTAAAATAGGGCAAAAGTTCAGACAAGAACAAGCCACTGCCAAGCAAGCAAGAATCTTGGCAAAAAAAGAAGGAAAAGAAACATTGGTTTAGAAGGCAAGTAACCATGGCAAGGCAACAGCTCGGTGCTAGAATCTGGTTAAGAAGTAATATCACACAGAGCTGTGATTGTTTATTCAAGGCTAGCCCATGAGAGAACAGTTGTCTCCAATGAGTGTTCTCACAGCTTGGATCCAAAATTATAACTGCATTTTTTTAAAGCATCCAGCACTTCTTCACAACCCATTTGCTGTTAGACAAAAGAAAAAGAAAGTACAAAGTTTATTCTTAGTGTCCCTTGTGTGTTTAAGGCACAGCTTTACATATGGAAAGGCATTTCATGTCAGCTGTTGAACCGGTATCATGCTATTCTGCATCAGTTGCCAATGGAAACTGTTGGTAACATTTTTCAGTACCTTTCCCAAGTTTCAGAAACTGGAAGCAGTGTGTGGTTTAGGGATGTTTTGTTTTTGGAGGGTGAGAGAAGAGGTCTTGCATCTATGAGTTGCATTACTGCAGTCGCAATACAAAGCAGATAATGGACTGTGGGAGCTAACAGCTGTGGAATTAAGTTTAGGCATGAAATAAAAATAATGGCAGCTTTGATACAAGTAATAATTTACTAAAGATGTTTTGTGGCTATCAGCAAACTCACAACATATGCACACATCCATACACCTGCTTAAGTTGTGCACCTGTTGTCCTACAAATAAATCAAAAGGGAAAAATGGAAGCTTCCAATGTTCCGCTATAAATAAAAGATGATTAATACCATTATAGTGACAAACAGGTATTGGCAGCACACAGAAAGAATGGAAGATTGTCATCTAATTTGTGCTTTTGTTTCGACATCTAGATGAGTTTGGAATACATATACAGTGCTAGAGGGTACAGCTGCAGCCCAACAGATGAGAAAGAGAGAGCAGGTCAAATTAATCTCTCACTGTAAGTCAAAAGTAGCTCAACCAAACCAGGGATATTCATGGAAATGAACACAAACTGATTTTTTCTACAAACTGGGTGATTTTATTGCTTACACTATTTTATTGCTCAGAGCATCTTGGGCTAACCTAAGATATAGTGGTCTGTACTGGGTCTGCAGATCTCAGCACTTTTGGGAACCTGACTTTGCTGCTGTTTTTTGGAGACCTACAGGTCTGCGTGGAAGGTCTCTTTTTGGAATTAGCATGCACATCCTTAAAAAGATCTTTCAGGCAAAGACCTAAATCACCACATTTGCACTTTGTGGAATCATTTACACATGTGCAGAGGGCAGCTTTGAATGTTGCTGAAGTCTTTGGTCTCTTCAAGTCAACAGGGCGCATGAAAATCGCTGTGCAGACAACTTCAAAAAGTGCCCCGTTTATACACAGGCTAATTAAAATTTAGGCAATAGAAGCACAATATCTTTGAACTTTCCTACTTCAGAGCTCTTTACACTGGCTGTCAAGGTGATTTTGAAAAAAATTTGTTCTTAAAGAAGAGTACTGGCTTTTAGAGGGTAAAGCTAAAGTATTATTTCCTTTGCTCCTGTCCTGTCCTTCTCCTTCCCGTGCCCATTCCCCTCCCCGCCCCCGCAACAAATGGATGCCCCTTCCCTCCACCAAAGCAGCTAGCTGCCTCACCTGGAATCAGGCTCTCTGGTAGGAGGAGAATGGCAGTCTTGTTTAACGGGGCAAGGCTACTATACCAAGGTAGAATTTATTTCATTGTGATTATGGAATCTGAAGTGTGTTTTTCCCACTCTTGAGTAAATGTAGCATATATTAGGGGCAGATAGCTCCAGAGCTGAGAGACGGAGGGCTCAGTGTCTGATATTACTGGATTTTCCTTATGCCTTTACAATTCGAAGGAGTATCTCCCCAAACTCCCAGCTGCCATTGTATCAAGCCAAACTGCTACAGCACGTTAGAGAGATCTGCACAGTCTTCTATTCCATTTGTTTCTTTGCCTGTCATCTAAAGTGAAATCACTCAGAGCAGGAGTCCCTCATCAGTCTTTCTATATGGAAAAATCATAACTGTCTTTTTGTGGTGCTCTGGATCCCACCTGCACTGTGCTAATCTCCTAATGTCAGACTCTGTCTTTTATCCCTGGCACATCAATGTAGGTGCACAGGAAGAACAGAATTTGGCACACTGTGTTTAACTATTTTTTGTTTAAGAGCTCAGAGGTCTTCGGGAGCACAGAGGCTTTACATTTGTTTTTATTATTACATATACTTTGTGGGGGCCAGAGCAGGAATGACCACATTTGATCCCATGCTCTTGTGCAGGGCAAAATCCGCTCTCAGATTGTTTCTGCATATCTCTGATCTGTCGTGAGGATCTCTGTGGTGTCTTTCGTATTCACAGCCTGATCCAAAGGGCACCGACTCCCTCTCTGCACAGATATATCACTGCTATAAACAGGCACTTGTACAGAAATCAAGAGGCAATCCAAAGCATATGTGAAGGCAGAACTCAGCCCACTGTAAGTGCATATCTTAAGGCTGGTGAAGATGATTATATGTTCCACTTTTGTGTTACTGTCTTTTCCGTGGTTGTCAGTGAGAACCTTTAGATTCCGCATTATGAAGTAGGGACACGTTGTCACTCTTCCTTGACAACTTTCCCCTTCTTCACCACTGTCAGAAATTCACAGTCCAAATGACTCACGTTATGTGAGCAAATATTGCCTTAGTTTGAATTATTTTATTTTCGTTGCCACCACCTTTGAATGTTACTATAGTAATATCTCTGTTTTTCCTTGTCAAGGAACTGTCACAGGCAATTTCATAAACCTTTTATGTAGCTACAGTGCAAAGAAAATGATGCTTTTATTTTACTCTTATGCTTGCCTGTAAATAAAAAGGATATTTTAAATGGATAGCATATAATTGCATCATAAGGAAAGAATATGAAGATGCCAGAATCAAACTGATTAAAAAATGAGAAAATACTGGAATTAAGGTTCAGATTATCTCCCTTGCTCAACTTTTTCCCCAAACTCTACCTCATCCTATTCACTCTTTTTTTCTGGGCATGAGCAGATGGGGAACTGGGAATTGAAAGAGATAGTTCCCTGTCTTTGTGCTCCAGTGACAGTAACACACTGTCCTTCAGCAACTGCAAGGACAGACTAAGTTGGACTTCTGGCTGGAACATGCCAAGTTACTTAATAACAAGACCATATAATTTGATCTCTAGGCATGAAAGGATGAAGTGTCCTCACTGGAAGGGTCTGAAAGTGGGATTCTTGAGATACTTCAGTTGCTAAGCTTCAAAAAGTCTTCTCCAGACATGAACATATGGTGATTTTCATTTTTATATATATATATATATATATATATAATTTGCCACATTTGAGAAAAATGTCCACTAAAATGGCAAACAAGCACATGCACAGTAACATCCTGAAAGTAGATCTCAAGTTTCAAGTAGCACAGCATTAGAGTATCTTAATGAAGGTTGTATGCTTTCTTTTTTGCTAAACAAATAATTTTCCTTGATTTCAGTCTCAACTTAAGAAAAAAAAAAAGGCTGAAGTATTTTGGTTGAACTTCTCCCAGATCCTTACCTTTGAATGGATAACCAAAAAAGAAAAATACTCAGTTCAATAATTTAGTTCAAACAACTAAGTTTGGTAAAGTTCTGAGAACATGAAAGCAGGATGTTGCAATGGGAAGCTCTTCGTGGTAGAAACTGCGACATGTGTGTGCTCTAAAGCAGAGTTATCCATCAGGTGGGCCATTTCAGGCTGGCCTGCAGACTTTCTCTACTGCTGCAGAACAATATGACACCCTGGAGCTGAATATCACTGGTGAGTGTGTGAAGACACCTAGACTACTGAGACATCCATCAAGGATGGAAAAGAGACCAGAGATGGGTTATCTTGTCCACATGGGCTTTGAGCAGGCCTAATAGCAACACCTAGTCTCCCCACAGTCATCACCACTGTTGTCACAGTACAGGCTGTGAGACACTGCTAGAAATGTTTACATACGTCTCTCTCCTGCCACCAATACCATTCCATACTACACAGGTCTGTCTGGTACTCCCATGTGTGTGGCTTGGTGCACGTTGTATGGATTGGCTACCTCATCTTGCACAAGAAATCCCAGCATGGCTTTTTCTGAAATGCAAGAATTTGCTCAAAGCACCTGAGAAGGGGTTGATCTGTGAACCCTGCTCCACAGATTGGCATGTGTGCAGTGAGCAGCCTGAGACCCAGAGGGGCAATTCAACATCCCTGCAGTGTCTGGCAGGAATTCCTCTTTCTCCTCCTCTCTGCCCCCCTTGAGCTTCCTGCTGCCAGTTATCCCCCTCAGAAGAATGGGAGCACCAACAATAGAGATGTCAGAGGCTGCAGGAGAAGATGCTGGCGGCTGCTGTATGAGCAAATCCAGCCAAGTGTCTGAGTTTCTGTTTAAGCAACAGGATCTGGCAAAAACTGAATGTGAGTTTTCTCTGAGCCTGAGATGAACTAAAGAACCATCCACACTCCTGTAAGAGTAGAGCCTCAGCAGAGCCTCAGTAGGCATCCTGAAGTCCAGTGCTGCCCTGGGAAAGTGACCTCTCTTTGCAGTGAGTAGGATTTTCATGTGGGCGTTAGGATTTCTCCACTGAAACCATTCCTGAATAAATTATTGTCTCTTTAAAAGTGATTAAAAGCACAGACCAGCTAGGAGAAGATACATTATTCCCCATGTTAAGTGAGGTTACCATGGCAGACTCCCACCGCTGGAGTCACAATTTTCTGCTGCTATACCATATACTTCCTAGGGAGGCCTGTTATTTAAGTTTCCTTATATCTCTCTCAGAAAAGGATGCTGTTAGGTAACAAAGATCTGCCAAATTCTTTATGCTTAGGTCAGTGGTAGACCAAAGACAAGGATTATTGCATGGACGGATGCTTTGTCAGGGTCATGAACCAGCCCATACAGATTAATTTTATATTTTAGGCTTCATGTGGTTGTCATTTTATCAGTCACTGTAAACAGCCAGCAGGCTCTCATTTCATCTGTGAAGAATGCAGCCTTTTATATGATGCAAATGGTGCTAGGAACTTGACATAGCTGTGGGATAAGATCTTTAAAAAAAGAATGTGCCTGTGCCTTGTGGAAACACAAACAAATGGCCATAACTGGCTAGGGGCAAAGGATGAAGGAAGTGCTAGTATGGAAACACTGCTGCAGGACAACTGCCAGGGGAGCTTACAAGTACTAGCTGGAGTCTACAGAGTAGAGAGAGTATAAAACATGATGGTACATGATGGGATGTTGCACCAAATGTCCAAGAGGAAAACAAATGAGAGAAGGCAATAGTGAAAAGGGAAACTGGAAGAAAAGAGAACCATTGCAGAATGGAGAATGGAGCAGCAGACAGCAGAGGCATGGCATTTAATCAAAAATAAAGAGATGAAAAAGTGCAGGAAAGACATATTTTAGTGCTGTAGGAGGATAGGTTTGCAGACAAATTCTGTTTACTTCCTTGGCCAGAAGTAGGTCCTCATGCTTTATACAACAAACAAAGCTCTGATGGCATCTCTTATGCCAGCTCACTGAGGTTTCGCCTTCAGATGTAACCATTCTTTATTTGTGTACCCCTGGCTGTCCTCCCTGTGGTGCAGGAGGAGGGTGCTTGGGAGCATCTTGTCAAAGTCATTTTCAATGGGACAAAATTCCACGAGCAGGGGTCCAACCTGAAGCGCTTGGTACTCTTGAACAGTTTAGCCTCAACTTTTTTTTTGACAAAAATGTATTTGCAAAGAGGAAACCACTGTTCAGTATTTCACTTAGCAGCTCTGAAATGAGGCCATATTCAAGCTATCTGCAGGGATGTGTTTGCAGAGATTTCATCACTAGCAAACAATTCTAGGTAGGCTCACAGTGTAAAATAAAGACTTATTACTTCCCATCTGTTTTGCCATTTAGCATTTGTCCATCTTGCACTGACACTTCAAGCTGGCTTGTTGTGATTAGCTTAGTGTGGCAGAGAGATTGCTCACATCATCAGTCAGAGCTCAGGCTCACAGTCCTGGGCTGAAGCTGTAGGTTAAATCCACACTAAACGCTTGTACTGTCATAACAGCACTGGTGGCTATGGGAAAATTCTTTCCTTCTTTCTTTCCTTCATAGAAAGGTTTGGTCAATAAGGTCTAGAAACAAGAATGAGGTGTGGGGGTGAGGAAGCAGCTGTAGCAGGGGAAGGGCAGAAGAGACAACTTATTTCATACATATGTGCTGTGCATATGTCATGACTCACCAGGACGTGAATCTGCAGTGGGAATTAAAGAGCAAAGGGAATAAAACAGGGTAGGTTTTTTTATTTGGAGTCACAGTGACTTTTCTTATGAAGTCTTCTTGGTCTTGGCTTCTCACAGTGATGGAACTGGTCAAGGCATTTTTAATTAAGTAATGGTTCCAGCTAAAGCTGTTAGTAATAAGAGGGCTGGCTGGCTTATGTGAGCAGTGATCAGTCAGCTGGGTCACCAGTTGAAATGTGCTCAGCTTTGTATGGTAGCAGTTCTGATCAGATGTTGCTTGTGGTGGTGGCCCATGTGAGTCTGGAGATCTTGGCCCAGTTTTCCTTGGCCACAGGTCCACATCATAAAAAGGAAGGACAAGCTCTCATTTAAGAGTTTCCGTGGAAGTCTTTGCAGAGACCATGGAAGCACAGACAAAGGAGAAAATCCTACAAAGTGAACAACTTGCCATTCAGAAGAAGGCAAGCCCATCACAGACCCGTCACAGATAGGAGAGAGCCTCCTGTGCAGGATCGTTGGGCATCTTCTTCTGGTGAAGATAGAAAATGCCTGACATTCACTTTCTGTTACTGCCTGGCTGCTGTGGGAGTCCCTTCATGCTGTAAGAACTCATTATAACAAAGGACAGTGATCATACTACTTTAATTTAGGCAACCAGCAAGGATGGAGAATTTTGAGGCAAATAGTAGGAAAAAACCCACCTATCTCCCTCAGGGAAGGCTGCATATAGATACCTACAGCATAGTGAGGGTTTCCAGAGTGACAACTCACCTTTATAAGAAAAGGAAAAGATTTAGGATGGGTTTTCTCCCCTCCTATCACTAAATACTGCTTGTATTTAGCCTGAAGCTCCTTTAACCAGGGGCTAGTCTTGGTCCCACAGAGTACAAGAGGAATATGCCAATTCGGTTGATAGATGCAGAATCAAGCCCTGAATTTCCCTGGATCCAGATACTTTAAGGATTTTTAATTTAGTAGTTTCCACTGAATTGAGAATGAATGACATTTTTTCCACTGCAGTAGTAGGAAGGTACTGTTGCTAAAATTGCTGCTACTGTGTGAGCGTGGAAAACCTGATGGTTTCTTGAGACATATTATCTGAATTGCTCCTATTGGCTTGCTGTGGTTTCCTCCCACTGAAGAGCTACAGTCCTTTGAAATGTGAGTTGCAGGAAAACCAATTAATACATAAGGCACATGTCATGTTAAAACCAATGGAGATGTTATGAGATGGAAAAGAAACTTGTTCTCTTGGACTGATGCCTCAACAGGTAATCAAGGCCACTTCAGGCACTCTTATAGACAACATAGGGCTGTCTCTACCCTTATTTTGACAAGTGCCAAAGGCCAGGATGACAAGCTCTGGCTGCTTGTTTAAGGGAACAAGGCTGCACATGAAGTTGTCCTGTTAGTGCTTCTCAGCACAGCAACCAACCCACTGTATACCTAGATACATGACTACATGCTTCAGTTCCCTGTTGTAATAGTACACTTCTTAATAAAACAGGGTCTCAGAGGCTTCGTTTGTTCACCTTTTGTAACATCTTTGAGATCACAGGAGGGTTGAGGTTGGCAGGGACCTCTGGAGGTCATCTTGTCCAACACCCCTGCTCAAGCAGGGACAGCTAGAGCCAGTTGCTCAGGACCACGTCCAGATGGCTTTTGAATATCTCCAAGAAGGGAGACTCCACCACCCCTCTGGGCAACATGTGCCAGTACTTGGTCACTCCCACAGTGTAAACTTTTTCCTGATGTTCAGACAGACCCTCTTGTGTTTCAGTTTGTGCCTGTTACCTCTTGTCCTGTCACTGGGGCACCAATGAAAAGACCCTGTCTCTTGTATTCTTTGCACCCTCCCATTAGGTATCTATATACTTTGATCTCACTTGAGCCTTCTCTCCTCCAGGCTGAACAGTCCCAGGTCTGCCAGCCTCTCCTCATAGGAGAGCTGCTTCAGTCCCTTAATCATCTTTGTGGTCATTCACTGGACTCACAGCAATATGGCCATGCCTCTCTTCTACTGAGGACCCTAGAATTGGACACAGGACTCCAGGTGTGGCCTTACCAGTGCTGAGTACAGAAGAATCACATCCCTTAACCGGCTGGCAACACTCCTCCTAATGGAGCCCAGGTTGCCATTTGCCTTTTGCCACATGGGCACATTGCTGGCTCGTGTTCAACTTGGTGTCCACCAGGACACCCCAGGTCCTTTTCTGCAAGCTGTTTTCCAGCTGGGTGGTCCCCAGCCTGTCCTGGTGCAGGGAGTTGTTCTTCCCCAGGTGCAGGACTTGGCCCTTCTCCTTGTTGAACATCATGATCTTCCTGTCAGCCCGTTCCTCCAGCCTGTTGAGTTCCTTCTGAATGGCAGCATGACCTTCTGACATATCAGCCACTCCTCCTAGTTTTGTGTCATCTGCAAAATTGCTGAGGGTACACTCTGCTCCATCATCCAGATCATTAATGAAGATGTTAAACAGGACTGGACCCAGTGCTGTCACCTGGGGTACACCGCTAGATACTGGCCTCCAACTAGACTTAATGCCACTGATCACCACACTTTGGGCCTGGCCGTTCAGCCAGTTTTCAATCCACCTCACTGTCTGCTCATCAAGCCCATACATTGACAGCTTGCCTATGNCCCATACATGGACAGCTTGCCTATGAGGATCTTATGGGAGACAGTGTCAAAGGACATACTGAAGTCCCTGTAGATACTAGACACTGCAGCCACCATGTCCATGATGATGAGATCATCACAAAAGTGCCAGGGATTGTGCAACTGAAAAATTGGGAACATCTGCCTTGTCTCCTTGATGAGAGGCTTTTGGGGGGGTGGGGGTGGGGAGCAGGAAGCAACCACAAGAACTCCCCCTGGTACAGTGTCGTGGTTTCAGCCCAGCTGGTAACAAAGCACCACNTTTAGTAGTTTCCACTGAATTGAGAATGAATGACATTTTTTCCACTGCAGTAGTAGGAAGGTACTGTTGCTAAAATTGCTGCTACTGTGTGAGCGTGGAAAACCTGATGGTTTCTTGAGACATATTATCTGAATTGCTCCTATTGGCTTGCTGTGGTTTCCTCCCACTGAAGAGCTACAGTCCTTTGAAATGTGAGTTGCAGGAAAACCAATTAATACATAAGGCACATGTCATGTTAAAACCAATGGAGATGTTATGAGATGGAAAAGAAACTTGTTCTCTTGGACTGATGCCTCAACAGGTAATCAAGGCCACTTCAGGCACTCTTATAGACAACATAGGGCTGTCTCTACCCTTATTTTGACAAGTGCCAAAGGCCAGGATGACAAGCTCTGGCTGCTTGTTTAAGGGAACAAGGCTGCACATGAAGTTGTCCTGTTAGTGCTTCTCAGCACAGCAACCAACCCACTGTATACCTAGATACATGACTACATGCTTCAGTTCCCTGTTGTAATAGTACACTTCTTAATAAAACAGGGTCTCAGAGGCTTCGTTTGTTCACCTTTTGTAACATCTTTGAGATCACAGGAGGGTTGAGGTTGGCAGGGACCTCTGGAGGTCATCTTGTCCAACACCCCTGCTCAAGCAGGGACAGCTAGAGCCAGTTGCTCAGGACCACGTCCAGATGGCTTTTGAATATCTCCAAGAAGGGAGACTCCACCACCCCTCTGGGCAACATGTGCCAGTACTTGGTCACTCCCACAGTGTAAACTTTTTCCTGATGTTCAGACAGACCCTCTTGTGTTTCAGTTTGTGCCTGTTACCTCTTGTCCTGTCACTGGGGCACCAATGAAAAGACCCTGTCTCTTGTATTCTTTGCACCCTCCCATTAGGTATCTATATACTTTGATCTCACTTGAGCCTTCTCTCCTCCAGGCTGAACAGTCCCAGGTCTGCCAGCCTCTCCTCATAGGAGAGCTGCTTCAGTCCCTTAATCATCTTTGTGGTCATTCACTGGACTCACAGCAATATGGCCATGCCTCTCTTCTACTGAGGACCCTAGAATTGGACACAGGACTCCAGGTGTGGCCTTACCAGTGCTGAGTACAGAAGAATCACATCCCTTAACCGGCTGGCAACACTCCTCCTAATGGAGCCCAGGTTGCCATTTGCCTTTTGCCACATGGGCACATTGCTGGCTCGTGTTCAACTTGGTGTCCACCAGGACACCCCAGGTCCTTTTCTGCAAGCTGTTTTCCAGCTGGGTGGTCCCCAGCCTGTCCTGGTGCAGGGAGTTGTTCTTCCCCAGGTGCAGGACTTGGCCCTTCTCCTTGTTGAACATCATGATCTTCCTGTCAGCCCGTTCCTCCAGCCTGTTGAGTTCCTTCTGAATGGCAGCATGACCTTCTGACATATCAGCCACTCCTCCTAGTTTTGTGTCATCTGCAAAATTGCTGAGGGTACACTCTGCTCCATCATCCAGATCATTAATGAAGATGTTAAACAGGACTGGACCCAGTGCTGTCACCTGGGGTACACCGCTAGATACTGGCCTCCAACTAGACTTAATGCCACTGATCACCACACTTTGGGCCTGGCCGTTCAGCCAGTTTTCAATCCACCTCACTGTCTGCTCATCAAGCCCATACATTGACAGCTTGCCTATGAGGATCTTATGGGAGACAGTGTCAAAGGACATACTGAAGTCCCTGTAGATACTAGACACTGCAGCCACCATGTCCATGATGATGAGATCATCACAAAAGTGCCAGGGATTGTGCAACTGAAAAATTGGGAACATCTGCCTTGTCTCCTTGATGAGAGGCTTTTGGGGGGGTGGGGGTGGGGAGCAGGAAGCAACCACAAGAACTCCCCATGGTACAGTGTCGTGGTTTCAGCCCAGCTGGTAACAAAGCACCACACAGCCGCTCGCTCACTCCCCACCCCTTCCCCTGGCCACATTGGGATGAGGAGAAAATACAAAGGCAGGCTCGTGGGTCGGCAAAAGGACTGGGAGGGATCACTCCCCACTTACGGTCATGGGCAAAAGACAGGCTCAACTTGGGGAAGAAACAAAATCAATTTAATCTATTACCAATCAAATCAAAACAAGGATATTAGGAAGGAAAACCAANGCGCAGGGGAACAGGGAATGGGGGTTGAGTCAGCTCGCCACACATTGTCTCTGCCGCTCCTTTCCTCAGGGGGAAGATTCCTCACTCGTCCCCTGCTCCACCGTGGGGTCCCTCCCACGGGAGACAGTCCTTCACCAACGTGGCTTCAGCTCTTCCCGAACTTCCCTGGCATGGGTCGTTTCCGCGGGCTCTCCAATCACACACTGCTCCAGCACAGGCTTTCCCATGGAGTCACAGCCATCTTGGGGGGCCTCTGCTCCCCCGCTCACCCCCATGGGCTGCAGGGGGACAGCCTGCCGTCTCCCCATGGGCTGCAGGGCCATCAGCCTCCTCAGGCGCCCCTCCTCCCCCTCCTCCTTCACTGACCTCGGTATCTGCAGAGGGGTTCCTCTCACGTTCCAATCCCACTACTCCCTGCAGGTTCCCGTTCCTAAATCTGTTCTCCCAGAGGCGCTCTCACCGTCACTGATGGGGTCGGCCTGGGCCAGAGTTGGGTCTGACTTGGAGCCGGGGGAGCTTCCAGCAGCTTCTCACAGGAGCCACCCCTGCGGCCCCCTCCCCCACTACCAAAAAACCCGCAGCACATAAACCCGTAACACACAGCCTGCAACGAGCGCTCAGGGCTTCGGGAAGAGCTCCCCATCTCATCATGACTAACCCAATGAGGTGAGGTAGCTCTTGAGTTCTCTCTCTCTGAAGTATTGTCCATTCTTCACTCTGGACTCTTCAAACAGAGCTAGCAGTTATGAACATTAAATCAAGGTTTATCATCCTGTTTAGTTTCAAGGCTAATATATTCTGGCAGGCTTGTGTGTGGTTGGTTATATGGACAGAACCTGAAGGGGAAACAGTGTCACGGAGCTGAGAGCCACTGTACTGACTTCTGAAGAAGAATTTCCTTTTCTCACTCATATCCTTCATTAGTGGTGAGCCCAGACCAGATAACTGAGAGTTGAAATTCAGCCCAGCTCACTCATGAGAATGGATAGTAAAAGAGGTAATGCACTCTGTGAGTAGGCCATAGTGATCAGATTGCTAAAACCATATATTTTGCCCACAGAGAATAAAAGTAATGTGTACTCAGACCTACAGGCAAACATTGCCTCTTAGGGAGGGAGGATACAGACCCTAGTGCTGTCACAATCCTCTTCAGTGACAGGAATAGTTTATAAAAAAACCCTACAATATCAAATCACATCTGAAGTAATTCTCACCTAATACCATCCATAGTGGGGAGGATAAGTGTCTGGTTCAGGTTGTCTCTAGTGATTTGTGAATACACGTGTGAGTGTGTGTATATGAATATGTTGGTCCAGGTAGTCTTTGCTATCTAAATGCTAGATAGATAAAAAGAAAGATTTGTATGGTTTCAGGTTTTAAAACCCTTCTCTCACTTTTTCTGCACATTTTTAGTGTCTGAGTCTCCTTCTCTTCCCCTCACTTTCTCTCAGATGTTTCTCCAGCTACCTAATGATCAGCCTCAGTTAAATCTGAAATACAGTTTTCACTGCTATGCAAGTGGTAGAGAAGAGAAGAAGCTTGCAGGCGATTTGCAAGAGCTCAGGTGGTGGGGACTATACAATGAGCTAAATTGGCTCTGTCAATGAAAATCTATCTAAGCATTATTTTCAAATAGGAAATAACTTCAGGTTTGAGGTTCATTGTTCCTGAAATGCAGATGAACGCATGCCATTCTCCCCCCCTCCCACCTCCACTCAAAACTGGTATCAAAACTGGCAACTGTCTTTACTTTTTGTTTTTGTTCTTCATTCATGAACAACATGGGTAATTGAAGAAAAGATGTGAAGACAGTAAACATCACATTTTGTCAAATGAACCCTCTCTACCTTCACATTTTAAAGTACTTTGGACCAGTTTCATTAGAAAGGGTAAATCCCTAAGCCCAGAGACCAAAAGGTAACTCACACCCCCACCTCACCTTCTTCTCATCCATGGAAGAGTGGGACTACAGATGTCAAGGGTGCAGGGTGCCTATCCCAAATGGTGCCCACCTGCCATGGCATCCAGCACTCCTGAGTCATGCTGAGCACTATCTGACCGGGGAGGAAGCTGGCACTGCAGCATCACAGGCAGAAGTGCTCGTGCTTCTCTTGGTACCGTCAAAGACACCTGACCACTACAAACCCCGCTTTCCATGGGAGCTTGGTGAGGTGGGGGCCCACATCACCTCCTGACAGAAACCCACTGGAGGCTCTCACAGACTGTCTTGGCCCATGAGCTGTATGATGGAGGCCGGGCTGGTGGGGCCATCCCACCCCTGTGCCTTGTCCTCATGCTGGCAGCAGGAGTGCCTCGGCTCCGTTTGGCTGCTGCACAGGGCCACAGAGCTAGCAGCCATCTCAGATCACCTACATCCTAAATCATTCAGGGCTGGTTCTCTCTCTTTCACACAGTTAGTAGATTGATAGATTGAGATTTAATTAAAAATGATCAGCTACTGCAAGGACAGGCTTTTTCTTTTTTTTTTTTTTTCTTTCCCCAGGCACTTGGTTTACATGTTTACTGTGCTAAAAACAGTTACGAGCAATCTGGATAGCCCTCTGTTAGCTGTGATGAAAACATTCTCCAGTACATCCAATGGTGCCTGCCACTGAAGAGGCCCGAGAAACACGGCAGCTAGATGGGGAATGAACCTTGCTTTCTACAAATCATATGCTGAAGACCTGATGCTGGCTTTCACCTGGGGTCAGCGCTGCAGCATCATCCCTGGTTCACGGCGAGGTCCCTTTGGTGATTGATCCAGCCACGACACAGGTGGTGATGCCCATGGGCTGCGCTGGGATATACCCTGTGCCCATCTTCCCTCCACCATGCCACACTGCTCACAGAGCTGTGGGAGACATGGATGTGGCTGCACGGAGCTTGTTGTCAGGGTCTGATGCTCTTGGGGTTGACTGCCACATTCGGCAGGGGGAATAACGTAACGCCTTATGATCCCTGGCCTTCGGTGAGCTTGGGCACACAAATCTTTGCAGAACTATTAACCTGACAGGAGGGTGGGTCAGGACATGGTAGCAGTTCAGAGCCTTCAAGCCAGATGTGTCTCTGCCTCAGAATTGACTGACCATTGCATCCCCTCATGGGACACAGCTGAGCACCACTGCCTGTTCAGCAGCAATGTGGTGCTACGGCCACAGCCAGCTCTCCTTCAACTCACTTCGCTCTTCAGGGCACCTCACGGCACCTTTCACCAGAAGCACTTATTACAAGCCCTTTCCCTGGCTGCAAAGCTGTTTTCTGCTCCCGCATGCCACTGCTCATTCCCTCACCCTCCCTGCAGTTCAGCACCCTCTCTCTCGTACCAGTCTGGGGCCATCTGCATGCTGGGTCAGTGTTAAAAAAATCCTCAGTGCAGAGTTGCACTGAGCTCAGTGGTCAAAGGGGGCCACTCCTGCAAGCAGGGCTGGTGAAAAGAAAAGAAAGTTCATCTCTGCCTTTTGGTGATAAAGCATCCATGCATTACCAACTCACTGCTCCTGAAAGTCCTTCTGCTTTGCTCACAGACCTCTACTGATAATGCAAAAATTGTCTTTCCTTCCCACCTCACACACTATATGAACATATATGCACGTGTGCACACACAAATACAAACATTCAATTAATCACATGATTAGGATTTTTTTTTTTTTAGGTGCTAGTGGGCTGTAGCGAGTCAGAACACTTCCAAAGCAAAGCTGCTTTATTACCAATTTTGGAAATGCCCCTGTCCATCATTATCAAATATCCTAAATACCTGTTTTCAGCAGCATTCTGCTGATACTTAGATTATGAGTCACTGGGTAATTTAGCCCTGTGAGGGAGATTGTAAACTGTTCTCTCCCTGTCTTTTCCAGAGACTAGATGCCAGTGGGGGACCTTCATTAATATTCACTGTAATGTACATCTGTTTGCCCCCTCAGCCACTGCATGAAAATACACAGGGAGAGGGGGAAGGGCAGAGGGAGAGCTTCAAAATGTTTGTAGCTAAGGCAGGAGCCAGGGATGCACCCTGAGCTGTTTCTGTCAGTCTGACAGGGACAGCAAACATTTACCATCTCTACAAGCCATTCTTTGTGTCTTTATAAGCACTGAAGCATTTGAAATAAGAAAGGCGCTAGCTCTGACTGAGGAATAATAACAGAGCTCAGGTTGATAATGCTCCTCAGTGTTAGGGCTGGATCTTGGGTGTGGATGCGAGTGACCCACTTAAGATTTTTTGTTGCTGGTGTTCAGAAAACCTCACCGTCTACATTCTGTCCCATTGAGACTCAGCTACGACAGAGTCATACTTCATATTCATCTATAGGAACATCTGGCCCATGTCTAACATTTAATTTCCACACCATTAGAGTCAAACAATACGTGTACATCAGTAGATAATGTAATGCATTATCACGCAAGGCAGAGAGCAGCAATTTATTAGCCTAATTTAAAATAGCCTTCAGCAAAAAATAGTGCATCTTAATTCATGGATCTGAAAGGAATGACATATTTTCCTGTAAAATGCAAAGGTATGAACAGAGACATGCTTTTCCACAGTGGTGCATATATTATTTCTTTTTCTTGTAAATCTTTTAAAAGAGGAAATATCATCAGTTCTCTGTAAAAAAAAAAAAAAAAGAAAAAGAAAAGAAAAGAAAAAAGGAAAAGTTCAAAACCAAGGTACATCCATAATAATACAAAAGGAGAGATCTTACCAAGGGGACAAAAGAGAAAAAGCTGCCCCAGAACACAAGCAAAAGTGACCTTTCCTTTAGAGCGCAGTTGTGATCTGAATGTGAAGATCACTCAGACTTTCCATGCTCATATTTGAACAAATCCAGGCTCCTCAAGTGCAGATCAAGCACTTCCTCCTCTTTTTTATCTATTTTTTTAATCTGTCTTTTCCAATAAAGGACATTCCCTAGATAGGACCAAAAATATCAAAACAAATTAGAAGCCTTTGCCACCCTAGCAAAATGAGTCACTTTTTTCACAAGCCTTTGATTAAAGACCATAACTTTCTTCTAGGGGAAATTAACTTCCCAAATGGCAAAGCAATACCAGGCTTACATGCCACCCAAAGTTCAGTTCTCTGAAGCGGGATGAATGTTCTCACTTTGGTTAATAAATACATTATGGGCTCTGGCCATACTGCTCAGCTCCTATCTCTAATGTACCCAAAGTTTACAGCTGTCTGAAGGTGAGATTTGTATGCAGCATCATTTCATCTATCCTTTTTTTATTTGACATCAAAATACCATTGAAAAAATACATGGGCAAGGACCTTGGAGCAAAGTCTAAGCCAATAAATCTTGAATTGTTTTTCCCACAGTGGAACAACTGTGCTAGGAGAACTGGGGGGCTGCCCTGCCCAGCCTGGGATACAGCCTGGAGGTGGGAGAGTGCCTGCTCCTTCAGCAGTGCTTTAGAAGAAAGCAGTATTATGTGGGCAGCTCAATCCTGCTGGCACGTGTCAGGTGCTGTGAGAGCTTCTTTGGAGACTTAGGTAGGAGAACCCCCAGTTCTGGATCTGATCAGTTTGAGCCCTGCCAAAACCGAACATTTAGATGACCAGGAGACCTTTAAGGTGAAAAAAAAAGCGTGCTTATCTCAAAAATCTGTGTCAGTGCCACCCTTGTTTGGCAGCACCTGAATGGGGAGTCCCAGTATCTCAGCTGTGGACTTTGCCCCAGACAACATTTAAATGAAAATCCCCCAAAAAAGAAGCCTCACAGTTAGTTGTTCTTTCAGCATCAAAGCCAGTTATCTCCACTTCATCACGATGAAGTGCCCCATTTGGTAGGTTTGCACAGAATAGCATAGGGATGATTGGGCATGGGGAATTACAAACAAAAACATGACACAACACTGCAAGGTATGGAGAGAGAAAGGCAGCAATCCCAGGTTCACGTGGGAGCTCTTCTGGTCAGCCAAGGGCAGGACCTGCCCAAGCACCACCTAAAACATCACAGCTGTGCAGAGGCCGAGGGGCTGGGCTGGGAGGGGAAGGCTGAGGGAAGCGTTAGCTGTTCCCCTTTGGCTGCTGGCAGCTTTCTGAATAGGTGTATGAGCACACTTCGGTCAGGTCAAGTACAGTCTGGCGGTGACTCCAGGAGAGAGCTGCAAGTGGCAAGGACAATGAAACTGAAGATACAACCCCATGCAGAGCAGCCCACAGCAAAACTGTGACAGGGCACACCTGTCAGCAGTGGCAAGGGGAATTCTGGAGCTGAGGCTGAAAAACTGATGCGTTTGACCAAATTAAACAAACCTTACTTCAACCAGGGAGACAGTCTTGCTGCTCGGAGGAGGGCTGGTACTCTTGTACTTATAAAAATACTCGGCTACTGACTTAAAACATGAACAGCAGCGAGAACAGGTAGGATCAAAGATCCAGATGGGTGATCCAGCTCAGCTGTCAAATAGATCACTGCTTTTCTGAAAAGAAGAGGGCTATAAAAGCAGAAGGTCTTGGAGATTTAGAGTCACACTTGACACATGTCCATTTGACAGGTCAAGAGAAAGAGAAAAACAATAAATCTTACACCAAACAAAAGTAATCTCATCCAACTGGCTGGTGTGCTAGAAGGTTTCATTTGGATGGTTTACTAATTGGCTGCAATACAGCACCGTGGCTTGGGGCAGGAGGTGGGGGTTGGCAGTCTTGTTTGTGTGTGAAAGAAGTGAAAGATGGCACATTAGCAAAAGATTTTGGCTAGCCATCTCAGCTGCAAAAGAAGGGGAGAGTCTTCTGCCTACTTGACCCCATGGCATATAAATTGGCCTGGAATAAAGCTGGTGTATCTTACCTGACCTTCTGTTTATCATCCCTTTACTAAGAGGCAGCTGGACATACTCTCCTGGCACAGATACTACCCTTGTAAGGATGTAGCTTATGCTGAGATACCTGCATCTCTCTAGGAAGGAAATAAGACAAAGAAAAGGTGCTTGCATTAATGCTGCCTCAGGGCACCAGCAAGTTACGGGTTGGTGGGTTTTACAAGACTACTTACTATGCTATTCAATTAAAAAAAAGAGCAGTTACCATAGCAACACCCACATCTAATGGCTCTTATGCTACCTCTGAGATACAAAGCACCTTCTTACAGAGATACATTGACCAATACAGCATGTCGTGGGAAGTTTTATGCTTCTAGCAATGGTTTAAGGGGGAGAATGTGCATTCCAATAACCAGACATATTTATATCCCCAGGTTGTAATATTAATTTATAACAAATTATTTTGGTTCCTTGATATCTCTTTTCTTCTCATTACCATTTCCTTTCTAATAGCGCCTTCATTTTTTCTTTCCTCNACAGGATGAGATTTGCATATGGGAGCTCAGGGATACGTCCAGCAGTTAGGTGGGTCATATCTGTCTGTAGATCTCGTATCTAGGAAATGCTACCACTTTATCACAGTTGAGCAGTCATGGCCGAGTGGAAGCCAGGGGCTAGAAGGTGTTTGTGGAATGCAGTCTGATACTTGTAAAGGATGGCTTTCTGTCCTGAAAAGGGATGGAAGGCAACATTTTTTAATTCTCTTACCCAGGAGGGAAAAGTGGGAAGGTGAGGGGGTAGTACATCTGCCCCAGGGGTGGAGAAGAGGGTGCAGAAGTCTCTTTCTTGTCCTTTATTACAGGCACGGTCAAATGGGAGAGAAGTTACATCACCCTTTGTACATGGCAAGGGCCAAGCTAACATCCCCACAGGCATGCCGGAGCTGGCGAGCCACAGTCAGAAATGTGAGGAAGAGAGAAGGGACAGCTGGGCCTCAGGATGTCCTCCTCCCCCCCTTGGCCCTCTCTGTGGACATTTTATTTCTTCACAACAAGTCACAGAGGGCACGCACTGTTCGTGGAAGAGCAAGATACTGCAGGATGCTGTGTCCCCCTGTCCCAAACTGCTGCTTTAAATATATCCCTACGAAGTGGCACATTGCTGGACCATCATCACTTGGGCACGCAGGACCATGGGGAGCTTGGAGGGGTGAGGGGCAATGCAAGAGTCACGGAGCTTCTTACCCTTCCCTGGGCAAAGCTCAGCTTGGGCTCTCTGGGTCTCACAGCTCGCCTGCCACTTGAGCTCCCACCATGTTTCTGAAAAGGGGGGGTCAAAGCTGACAATTAGTTTCCAGAAACAAAAAACTAAAGCGAATCTTCAATAACCTCTGTTTTTCAGTCTTCTAATTATCTAGCCAGCCCAGTAGGAGAGGAACAACATGTTTGTCCTTTCTACACCAACTATTCCTCGTAAATCTAAAAAAATCCCAGAAGAAACCCTAATGATTTAAAGAAAGAGATGGATACAGATTAATCACAGTAATTACTATTTAGATATAGATTATCTGCATAAACACAGGACACTGCTGTTTTGTTACTGCACCATCACTGAAAAAATCTCTTTCATTCAAATTGCAAGACTATCAGTTCCATGTTATTTTTCCATGATCGCAGGGCTGCATGTATTATTTGCAATGCTCCTAATTTTTAATTACCCCAAATTAAAACAATGGGATGATATATGATGAGTGAAACCAAGCATATGTTAAAAACGTCTAAACAGTTTTACCTGGGAAAATGAACAGAAACATAAATTGCTTGTAGTGCATATTTAAAAATTCAATATCAAGCTAAAATTATCATTTGCATTAATGTATTCTGAAATATGAATTATTAAGTGATTCACATTGGCACAACAAAAGCCAGTTTGGAGAACCTAGCTTTAGCCTGAAGCATTCCTCAGCAGCCTTATCTTCCCAGTCCCCTCTAAATAGTGCTAAATATATAAAGGAGATTCTTCTAATTGGAAAAATGTATACACAACACCTGTATGAAAAAAAAAAACCCTCCACGCTTCCAAGCGGCTTTAAAAAACCCACCCTCTCAAACAAAAGAAATTCAAATATTCAATGCTATTCAAGTCTCCCGTCTCTTTTTCTCTCTTTCCTTTTTTACCCCCCTTTGTACTTTGCACTCCTGTAATTTTTTTTCTTTGCTTCAATCCCGGCCATTGCTTGGTTTCTTTTCTTTTCTTCTTTTTATCCCTTCGTTCTTGAAATACAGTTCCATTGTTTAGAGGTCAAGGCAACGACCTGCTGGAGGGAAGCGTGGCAAGCGCCCGTGCCTGGGTTACTGGGGGAGCAGCCGGAGGTGCAGAGGGGGCTGCGTGGAGCTGGCCCCCAGGCCTGTGGCCATAGCCCGGAGGAGCACCGGGGCAGAGGGATGAGGAGGTTTCTCCACCTGTGGGGTGGGAGCGCTGGCTTTCTTCTCTGCATAGCGGCAGAGGGGGGCAGGAGGGACTCTGCGGGATGGGGAGGTGTGGGGGATGACTGCAAGCAGAAACATTATTCAGTGCTTCATCCAGCAAAATCTTAGTTCACAGAGTAAGACTTCCTCCTCTGCATTGTGTAAGAAGGGAGAAACGTGACAGCAATGTTTTCTGGGACTTGAGGCTTGGACTTTGTAACTCAAGATCCCTTTTATAGGGGATTCCACCACCCTCACCCTCCCACCCCCACCCTCCCAGCCTTTTTGTTTTGGGCTGAGGAAATGAGATCCTGATGGGTAGCAAGACAAACAAGTGCAAGTTAAAGAGGGACAACCCAATGATGGAAAAGCAGCCCCAAATCACTCTTGGACTGCCATCCTTCTTCTGATGCGTTGAAGGTCAAGCAATGAGTTTGTGGAAGAGCCAAAGTTAGCAGCCTGTGTTGCCAGCGCTCTGCTTTCACTGTACAGGCTCGATTTCCCAGAACACTTCCTTAGCTCCAGTTAACTTCAGTGAGAGGACAGTTGCAAAATATCTTTGACTAATCAGGGCTGAGATGCTGCTGCTTCTCAAAACAGTTTATCCGTCATAAATGCCAGATCTGTGATGTGTGTTGTACAGCCCGAGTTTGCAGACTTTTTGCACTGAGACACAAAGCTCAGCATTTCTGAAATTGAATTTCTCTTCATGCCATGTGATTACAGATATATTCTGACTCACTATTTCCATTTCTCTTATGTATTAGTAAAAAGGAAAAAATGGTTGGAAAAAATTATCTCTGTAGCATTATTTCTAAAAAAATTCATTTCATATGCAAAGTGTTACATTGCTCTGAGAAAAGTGACACCAAAGGACTTATGTGTAATTATGTCTGTGTTGTGCATATACAAACACACACACACACACAGAGCACTTGATGAGCTATGCTAATAAAGAGGCAAAAAGTGGACGTGACATTTACCCAATACAATAAACATAGGTCAAAAAACAAGTTGCCATGGGATCATTAGGAGCACAGTTACGCATGAATAGTTTTATATGGCCGGCAGTATTGCTAGTCTAGTATCTTGTAAGCATCCTTAGGAACCCTGGTTCCAAGGAATATCTTAATCCCAGTCTCCACACATTAGAAAGGTATAAACCTTGAAGTTGAAGAATTTCTTCTGCTTTTGTCAAATTTGTTAACCTGGCCGTATATTTTTGTTACCTCATTAGGTATCAGGCCCTTTAAAAAAAAAAAAAAATCTGCTATGTTCTTGGCCCCAAGATCTCCTGGAACAGTGGATAGATTAGTTACATGCATGCAGGCATAAGAAATCATCTGTCTTTCACTAACTTTGAATTTTCCACTTTCCTACGTCTTTGAATTTCCCCATGTTCTGGTACCAGGATCCCATCACGCTCCCTGGGAGAGAAGCAGAGACGGCAGGAGTTGCAGAACAGGTACCTGCTTGTACAAAGCTCCCTTGTTTCTGCCTAGGAGGTCCCAGCCCAAAGTGCAGCTCTCAAGCTTGCCCAGTGAGGACATGCTTTGTGCGTGCTCTGTATTGGTTGACCCAGGGAGACTGAACATCACTCAGAGTAGGTGGAGATCAAAGTATGCAGAGGTACTGCTCCACGTGAGCTTCCAGGTGGCCAGGAAGTACTGATAGATGAACTGCAAGAGGAGTGGCTACTCTGGCCCACTTTGCCCACGCTTACTTCAGACGTCCGTCTCACACTTTGTTGTTTTTCATGAGATGTTGTCCCTAGTCTGAAGTAAACATGGGTAAGGTGACCTGGCTCCACCTACCCCTAAAGATGTATTCCCAGGTAAACACACTGTCCCCTGAAGGGATGTTTCTTGTCACTGGTGGTGGTCTAGATGAGCCAGATCCCCCCAATTCTTCACGTAGGACAGAACTGAGGCCAACAGTTCCCCCAAGGCATCTCATGCCTCATCGTTACCCGTATCAAACCATGGCTATGGAAAGGGGTAACTCAGCAGGAAACCCCGGGGGCTGAGCACCCTCCTTCACATTTCTTTTTGGCAAGATTTCCAGCCTCCTACTGGCCCAGCAAGCCCAGGGTGGAAAGAGCCCCTTTTGGGCATCCCATAACTGAGTGCCAGGATCTCTCCTCTTGTATCTGTCTTCTGAGCCTCGTGAACTGGGGCAGCGATTGCTGCTCGGGCCCCTTCTTGGAGACGGCTTGCTCCCACCTGCCGAGCTCAGACGGGCAGTGGTGAGTCAGGGGCCACGCTTGCCCATTTCTCCACATTGTTTCACGTTCAGTTAAAAACAAAGCTGTCAGTAATTAACAAAACATGAGATATTTGAGAAACCAGATTTGCCAAGCTGCTATTTTAGCAAATTGTAATGGTGTCGCTGCCAAAATCATCACTTTTCTTCTCCCCTCTGCCCCCCCTATGGAATCAGTGGTGCGCTGTGAAATTGAAAAACTCTGTGTGCAGGAAGAAAGTGAGGTTCAAAGAGAGCTGTGGTTTTCAGTTTGTTACACTACCAATGCAAAACATGCCATAAACAAATTAATGTCACCGTCTAAAAAATTCTCACTTCTTTGAATTTTTCTTGCTGTCTGAGTAATAATAAGCAAGCTGGTCCTAATCAAATAAAGCACGCACCTACCAAAGGGTTTTGTGAAAAAATTTTCATTCGCTTCCTTTAAATGGAAGGAAATACAGGCTGGCAGAGTTATAGTAACCCATACAATATGGTTTGTAGGCCAGGAGTAAAGTACACAGCTCCAAGGGCCCAGTCCAGCTCACTAACTGCTGGACTGCAATCTTGTCCCCTCCAGTGGATGAGCTTGGTTGCAGGATGGGCTCCCACCATCAGAAGTTATTACAGGGCTGATTCTGCACCACACTTACTTAGTTTTAAGGTGTGCATAACTCCTCTATCTCACAAACCATAACTGGAACTGACACCTCTTACCCTGTCACCAGAGTTGCATAGTATTAGCCAAAAACCAATGAATCCTATATTCAATAAAACCTTATTGTCTAGATGTGTGTGTGTGTGTTTAAAGAAGCTACATATTCACCAGCCTTTAGGCTTTGTTCTGAGTTCAACCGTGCTAGCAAATGACCTTGCGATTTCTAAGAAATTAGGCAGAAGTCAGGTACTGGACAGAATGAGATTCTCTTGGAGTTTTGTTACAGGAACAAAGCTGTATGAGGTCAGACATTAAATAGGGTGGAAAAAGCCATATTAAAAGCATGAGTCAAGACTTGTTGGAGTCATCAGAAATTTTCTGTCTGACTTCTGTGGACACTGGATCAGGCTGTGAAAGTATATTATGATTTCACATTTCAGTATTCAAACTTCCGGATATCAAAGTCAGGCTATTTACACTGCTCCAAGGCATTCAGATTTGACAGCATTAAGGTTACTACTATTTTTCATATGACCCAAGCTAATAAGAGACAACTTCATTTAGAAGCCATATACTAAATCTCGAGGAATTAATTTAATACTGGGATGTTAATGTTAAACTCACTGATGTAATTGATTAGCACATCTTTGTTAACTCATGGTGACATTTTCTGAAGTGCTTAAACAGCTGAAGAATACAAACCAATTAAAATGAATCTACGTCCCTTTGAAAAAAGGAGGCATTTTCAAAGGTGTCCAGTTTGGATACCGCTTTTCCTCTAGAAATAAGGGAGAATTGAGTGTCAACTTTCCAAAACTAGTTTTGAAAATCTCACCTTTAATTCTTTCTGTGAACTGTATTTTAGTATTTTCTCATCCCAATACATTTATGCAAGCACTGTCGCTCCGTCTTGCTCTTCTAACAGATACTTTCACCAAACACAGCAATACTGCAGTAGTCACGTAACCAAGATAACTCCTCCAGTGCTGCAGCATCACACTTCTCAACATGTGAGATGACATATATCTGGGGATTTGATGGAATTTCCTGGAGCGCTTTAGCTTCTTTCGAGTTTCTCACTCTCTTCTTGCTGGTTGTTTCTTATCACAGACAGTCCCTTAAAATTAAAATAGTCTGCCACTGGCTGTGAGTGCATATGTAGACACAAAGTTGCTCTGTTATTGCTAACAGTGACCCATGGTGGCTGAGAATTTTGCTGAGGATTTTCATTCCATAGTGCTCCTTCATGGGAGCTGTAGACACTCGATCTACCTGATGAGCTACTAATATGGGCATTAGCTTTTACAATTACTCTGACCTCTTCCTAGAGGCATTTGCATAATTATTTCATGCTAAGTAGAACACCTTCATGTCTTGAGAAAGCTTCTTTGCACCATTTCCAACAGCGCACGTGGGAGCACTAGGTTTCCTTCTAGTGTTCCTTCAAAGTTGGGTGTCTCATATCTGAAGTTATTGGGTACACGGTCACTTCTCCTCTTCCTTCCTCCCAGCACTAGCCCTGCAGTGCAAGTTAGGTATGCTCTGGGAGCACCTGTTAGGTTGGGCATACCAGCTATTAAAGGCAGGGGAAACCCAGAGCTTGAGAAACCCACCAGACCTTTCATGTGAGGTAGGTCTCTGAGCAGCTCAACAGTTACATGGCCAGTTACATTTGTGGTTTTGCAGGTGAGCACAAGCAGAAGGGTGGCCATTGGAGGGCTCTAGGTACCTCCACAGTTAGCAGGCAATTAGAGGTTGTAGTGAGAAGGTCCGTGGTGTTCACACACTGAAGTTAGACTGTTCTCAGAAATGCTGTTCAGGCTGCTGCTGATCTTGCTTGCTGAGGCAAGATGTTGCCTCTTCTAGCCCAGCCCCAGCTGTTTGGCATAACTTGATGGCTACCACATCCATAGCACATCTCCATGCTTATACTCCAACCCAGTTAAGCTTGTTTAGCCTTAACATTTTTGATAGGATTTTTTTTTTTTTTTTAAATACTTAGACCATTTTGGCCAGCTGGGGAGTGACAGTGATACCGGCAGATCTGAACCAGAAGGGGAGAAGGAGACAAATGCCTATAAGGAAGATAACTGATGAACAGATGAGAACAGACTATGTTTGGTAATCCCTTAGTCCATGTCAGCTGCAGCCAAAAGTGCTGTTTTACATCTGATTACAACCTTTGTCTTCTCTGAGACCCTTGGTGCGTCATAGCAGTTTCAGGAAATTATCTGCCATCTGCATATCCTACATTGCTTAGGTATACAAGTAAGATACTCCTTACTGCTCCTCCCTCAGACACTCTGGAGACATGAGACAGACGATTCCAGTCTGGATCCATTCCACTGCAATTATCCACTGTTTTTTTGTAACATATTTTTTATTTAAATAAATCAAGAGGTTCCATTTAGCACGTTGCGTTTGTCTTGGCATACACTTCACACATGCAGAAACTACATTAAGGCTTTCATACAGCCGTTAGTGAAAGAATCAGCCAAATGTATCCCTGGTGTAACTCTACTGACTTCAGTGAAGTTTCACTGGGGTATCCCTGTTCTGTTGATTTGTCCCCTTTGTTCTCATTCCAAAAGACAAAACCCAAGAAAATGTATGCTTGTATAAGTTAACACAATGTATTCCCTGTATGATACACATGCAAACCCCTGCACTTTCCTTCATTGTCTGCTGTACTGCTTGCTGGTTTATAGGAATGATTTTCACATTTGTATATCATTCTGGTTTTACAACACATGTTGTAACAACATAGGTCTTGCAAGAACAAGCAGCAAGAAATCAGGAAACATTAAACTTTAAGTCGCCATTTGCCCCATGAACATAAGCTGGCAACCTTGAAATAAGACTGTTGGTACCAGCAAATGTAAAGAGCAGCACGAGTAACTTAGGTGATGAATTATGAGTGCCAGTCTCCAAGGATCAGTTCTTGGCCCTATTTCAATCTAAGGGCTAAAGCAGCAGCATCAAAGAGGTGAGAAGAAGCAGATCCGGTAACAGCGTGCTGGTCTGGTGTGAAAGGTGGGCAGGACTTCACCTGGCTTACAATGTGGTGCATTGCATTGTCTGGACTATCCTGTCATGGCTCCATGTTTGCTTCAACAGGTGTCAAGAGATGTTATCTCTTTGTGCCGTCTAAAAACCAGGTAAGCAGAGCACTGCCTACTATGAGAGTCAGTTTAGAAAGAATTAAAGCAGAGTGACTTCAGTCAAGGAGGTGAGACTTGAGCAAGCTCCCTTACAAATTAATTTTTGCCTTTCTGCTATCAAACACTTTTATCAATGACATGGATGGAAGCATAACTGCATTACGGACTAAGTCTACCCTGACAAAAAGAGTCAGTGGGAGTGATAAAGATTGCAGATCACCAGTCTGGAGCACTTGCTAAATTAGGCACAAGCAAATGACATGCCTGATGATACAGGCCTGTATCTGCCAGCAGAGAGTTCCTCACACTGAAGTGGTGCACAGGCTACCCCGACAGTCAGTGCCCAGAGGTGTGGTAGGTGACACAGTAGGTGGCATCTCAGCATGATGCATCAGCCATTGCAGTGCTCAGCTATATTAACAGCAAATACTGTTTCTCCTGCCACTCGTGGGTCTCTTATGTATTTGGTAGTGGCAGGATCTCTGCAGTACTGTGTCTGTTTCTGGGTGTTGAAGCACTGTGAGCATTCAGAAAAGATCCGCTCAGGGGAATGATGGGCTCGGGGCACATGACTAGGGCACAGACCTGAAGGTGAGAATGTGGTTAGTATGTCAAGGCAAAGGCAAAAGACTTATTTAATCACCATCAAAACAGGCAACAGAAACCTGATAAAGTGTGGGCTTTTTAGTTTAGCAGATATGTAACATTCTGTGGCTGGAAGTTGAAACCAGTCAAATTCAGAATAAAACTGACATGCAGATTTTTAACTTTCAGGATAATTAACCAGTGGAGTTATTTCCCTAGGGCTACAATAGAGTATACATCATTGGAGAACTTTTCAATCAAGACAGAATGTGGGTTTGGTTTTTTTTTCCCAAACAGATATGTTCTAATTCAAGGAGGAATTAATTGAGGCTGGTACTGCAGTCTGCACAATACAGGAGATCACATTAAATGTAACCCTTGATGTTTTGGGCATCTTTTACTGGGCAGAGAGGCCCAAAAGCAGGATTGTACGTACAGAAAAATAGGCTTATTTATTGCTAACACACACAGCAGTAGGCGAGGACTAACATTATTAGGCTAAGCATTCATATGCTCAGTATCCACGGGGCAGTCACCTTGTGAGTCTCTGCTGGCCAAGGTGCTGTCAGTCAAGAAGAGACGTGCCAACCTCTGTTTCTCCTTAGAACAGGCTGATACTCAGTCCTGTTGATGCACTGCCTTCCTCTCTGCCTCTTCTCATAAGGTTTTTAGATGTTGTCAAGTCAATGACGGTTTTCTGTTTTTTTTCCCCTGCTGAATCTCTGATGATTTTACTTCGCTGCTTCAAACTGTTACTAACCGGTACTTACTCAACAAGCTCACCTCTGTGGTCCCTCTTTATTTCTGTCTTCTTGCCTTGCACGGTTTAGTTTCTTATAAACATATCTCACCTCCAGATTAAAGTGGGAGTGATAGCTACAACTCATCTCCATGAAAACTGAACCATGAGTCACGTAAATGGTTACAGTGGTACCTTTTGATTTTACAGTTAACAAACATACTAGCTGCTCCAAGACTTCCCCTCACAGGTTGCATCCCATATGAACATATATCTTAATGAAGTGTCTGCTGAGCCTGCTTATGCATGAGGGTTGCAGGCATACCCAAAGAGACAGAAGGAATAGTTCCCACATTACCTCCATGTCATACCAGCCATGACTATTGAAAGTTGGAAAATCAGTAATTAAAAACAAATTCTTCTGCTGTACACGAATACTGAGGGGTATGTATGAGGTATGTGCCTTAGACCTCATAGAGGCAAATGAAACTGTTAGATTAATAGATAGTACTAGGTACTGCTGTGCTCTTGTATTTCACATTTTATACCTTTCTCTATAACTATTCAGAAAACCCAAAGGCATGGCTGTAGTTGGGGATAAAGTATGTGCCAAAGTTCAAACATCTACACCAATTCTCTAAGGTGTTAGAGTTGCTTAAAAGCCATAACAAAAAGAGTGCATTTTTTCCCCATTCTCTGTAATTCAAAGCTTAATTACAAACTAAAATCCAGTTACTTTACTCTGGGTCTTTCAAGGTATACATAACATTTTGGGCAAAATGTTGACAGAATGATAAACGTTCTGCAAATGCTCTGTAGAATAAAAGTATTTTAACTACAGGAGTCTCCAGAATGTAAAGCAAAGGATTTTCTAGCACTGATAAGTGGTACCATAGTCAGTCCTTAACGTCCTGCTTCATAAGTTTCTGTAGCATGCCATTGTTCTGCGATCTACGTAGAACCTGTGCACACATCCCACTCAAAACTGCTACTGCAAGCAGAGGGAAAAAAAACTTCCTTCAGCTTTAGTGCAAGCCTTTTTTGGTGGATAGGCAAGTAATGTTTGTTCTGCCTACAGTACCTCTTCTAAGTGTTACCTATTGTAGTGCCTGGAAACTCCACTAATGGCTGTGTGTGAAACTGTGACAGATGGATTACAGAGATAGATAACAGTGGACATTTTTATGTACTTGTAACCTGATAAAAATATTTCATTTTTATGTCCGTGGATAACTTCAAAGAATAAAACAACAGAAAACAACCCCAAACCCAAAACACTAGCAGAGATGCAAAAGGTCTGAGAGGACAATGAAATTAATTATACACTCATCTACATCACCTTGAAATAAGATTCAAATGAAGTTTCAGCAAGAATCATGCTTGGGGCTTGAGTGCCAGTCACACAACCACGTACTGCTAGCATGTAGAGCTAAGAAGTGATTTTAATTTTTTGCACGAAGCTCAAGGGAGATGAGATGAAGCAAATTCATCCCTTTTGCATTGCCTTGAGTTTGACCACTCTGGTGGAAGCCCTGCACAACCACAGCCCACGAGGCTGCACCCTGCCACCCCCCCCCACCNCACTAAGAGCTCTCCAAAAGCTCCCCACGGGAACCTTCTTCAGTGGGATGTGACATGCTTTCAATCTGGCTCACAAGGGAGAGCCTACCCGATTAATTTGGCTAAAGTTAAAACTCACTAATCTGAATGCCACTTCACGCCTTTATGTTTATGAGATGAGTACCTCCTCTTCCTTCAGTTTGTAGAAAAGAAATGCAACTCATCTCTTCTTCCCTGACTCCTCACCCAAAGAGCATCAGCACCAGCATGGTTCTCAGAAATTTGTAAATGTTGTTTATTTTTGTTCCTTTTTCAGAGAGTCAGGAAGGTTACGGGGTAACTGTTCTCCCAGCAGTATGCTACTTCTGCTCCTAACAGAAACAATACAGAGCAGATCTGTGCAAACAATTGGTTGGTTTTGCTTTAAATTGAAGCACTTCCATTCTCAGAGACACTGTTTCAATCTGGATGTTAAGGCAATGTTTGGGTTGTTTCTTATTTAGAAGTGTTCATCCTTTCTCGGTCAGGGCAGAGACTGAGCATAGCATTACTTCGGTGTCTGCCTGGGGTGTATATGTGTGTGTATGTATGCATCCTATTTTTGAGCTATTTTAACTTACGCTTCATATTCTAGTGCTTTCTGATAAGTAGAGTTTATGTCAGAATAATTGGCCTGAGGATTTTTCTTTCCAGTCCAGTACATTTCTGAGGTACAGCTACATGGGATATAATGGAAATGCCTCTAGAGTATCTGTCTGACAAGGGAAATAGCAAGGGTAAGGAGTGAACACAAAACAGGGACCTTGTCAAAGAGCGTACAAGTGAATCAGTCCAATCAGTCACTGTGGGTGACGTATCTGAACAAATTGAAGCTGACACAATGGTCAATTTGACTGGGGAAAGTATAATTTTGGATTAGGGTGAACACCTTTAATCTGTCAATTGTGGCAGTCTTAAACCTGTAATTGAAAGAGCACAGCACTGCTTTACTCCAGATGTCAGTCAAACCCATTCACCCTCTTCTGATCACTGATCAGTTTGCAGTCTCTTCTGCATTTACTTATTAGACTCCTATTTATTTCCTCTTTTAGACAAAATTCTTTGCTCCACTTTAAAGAAAATCTCAATCTAATACAGACAGCCCTTCAGAATAACACTTGGATTCACCTGATTTTCAAGCAGATGGTATTCAGGGCACAGGAAACAACAAAACAGAGTATTGCCATGTGTTTAATTTTAGCTCTCACTCCCTGAATTGCTGTTTCAACCATAAAACACTATCTTATTTTTAGTCTGCTTGTGTGTCTGAGTAGTGTCAGCCCTGCCACTCCAGGACTGCGGTCAAGCCTCTCTAGTGTAATTCAGAATGAGTTAATTTCTGCCCTGGGAGCACCACTCCCAGAAGATGGTTGAGTTTCCAGCCCAGCTTACTTGTCCCTCCTGTCTCAGTCTGGGACAGGTAAGTGAATGATTACCATAGGCATCTTACCCACAGACCTGCCTGTGAAATTATGGACCAAGGATGCTGACTCACAGGACACAAGAATCTCTTAGCTTCAGGAAAAGAATTACTCCATTCCTGCCCACTTGCAGGTGGATGGTTCCATTATTTATCAAGAGAAATGGTCCATATGCTGCTCAAAATCTGAGACTTTTACCCCAACATCACCTCTTCCAATATTTAGATTAAAGCAACGTGAAATGGAGAATAAAATTAGCCTGACCTTGCAATAAACAGATAACAGAACGACTTGCTGTGTGAGAGGCCCTCCAGATCCATTCAGCATCTCAGGCAAATTCAAGATGAGAGTTTCCTTATCTTTGCTCATGCTGCAGGTGAGCCATGCCCCACACTAACATCCTTCCCTGAATACTGAACCTGACATTCTCCACAGCATTTTGAATTCTAGTCTCTTTAATTTTATGGTCATCACAGATACAGTTGTTTTACGTTTGCTGAGCCCCTTCTGTTGCATCTCTAGAGGCAAAAGGATAGAGAAACCTCTTGTTATTCTTAACAGCAATCTTGTCTTTGGGAGGCCGGCCACAGGGAAGCACTGAAGAGAGAAGCAGATTCCCATCCCCTGGTAGAAGAAAATGCAGCAAAGGATTAAAGCAGCTAAGCAAACTCATTTCTTCAGCATGTGAGGTTGAAATAAACAGGCAAAGAAGCATCCCACCCTCCAGAGCTTCTCGAGAGTAAATCATCCAAACTATTAGTTATCCATCCTCTACTCTATCATTATTCTCTGCCTGTCAGCTCCTTGTAGGGGCTGTCTGTTCCATCCCTCTTGTGTTATTATGGTTGCCATGCCCTCCTCTCAGCAGCTCCTATCAGTTATAATGAAACAGTAAGAGGAAAAAACCCAAACACTTGGGCTCCCAAATTACCAGGAATTAAAGGAACAACAACAAAATTGTTACAACCCCCCCCCCCCAAGAAACAGAATTAAAGGAAAACCAAGAAGAGAGAGTGAGAGAATTTTGCAATCTGTAGATGATTTCTGCATCTGGGATTGCATTCGTCATTAAGATTTATAGGTCATTCCAGAGCTTAAATAGCAGATGTTTTCTCATTATTTATCTTCCTGGCTAAGGCACAAGATTCCTTTTTAAGGAAGTCTGCGTAACATATGCAATGAAAATAGACCAGGTCCTAAGATCAGCCCTTCTAACCAGCACATAAAGGCTGAGCCAAAACACTCATCAAAGAGAAGTTTCATTTCACCCTTCCACAACAGGAAGAAATGTGCTCACTGGGGTCTGATCCTGAAAATTTCAAATAACAGAACTGAATTTTACCTCTTATCTGGCTGTCCTCTGACTATAGTTATGAACATTTGAAGAGTTTCTTGTATGAACAGTCAATTGGCTAGCAGGCTTCAGCTTCTGCACCCCATCCCAAGACCTGTGTTTTTGAGCTTCTATCAAAAGATAGCATAGCAAATACTACTCCGCATAACATCACTGCTATGCACACTCTTTATAAAGCACAACCTGTTAGTACCATGATGCAGTCATCCAAGCTGATCAAAGTGATGTCACTTCCACAGGCATCTCTCCTCATAAGACCCCTTCTGGGCTTTTTACATATGTAGCCACAGAACTGAAACCCTTTTGAGGATCCACTTTTCTAACCATTGCACCCCTTTGTGTGCAAATCAGTGACCGCTTTCTTGCAAGCTATTTGCGCATGCCATCCTTTGTCATAGGGATGGAAAGTAAAAATTAAACCAAACCAGAATTCTGAACTTTCTTCTTGTGTTCCTTATACCAGAAACACCTTCTGATTCATAACTACAGAATATCCTTTCCATCCTGTAACGCACTTCCAAAACATATGAATTGTACACATTTATAACTTCTACAGCTTTTGTATATACTGTTAGGTCCCTCTTGTCAGTGTAATTGGGCTGAACAGGGATCCCACATGTTCCAAATCCAGCTTGGTCTGGGTCTGACCTTGGAAGTGTTTCTAACTCTAGGACCACAGGATGGCTTGTATGTGAAGATCCCTTTTGTGGCTGCTGTTCCCTGAGTGCAGGCTTTCACAATTCTCCTGCTCCAGGCCTTACAAGCACTGCTGAGACCACTCATGCCTGAACAACCTACTCAACAGCACACACCTCCAGGGTGATAGATTCACCTTAGAATCAAAAGGAATTAAGAGAAAAAGAAACAGATTTGTGCAGCAACCTCACTCTCAAACCACACAAGTGTTACAGCCCTTCAAGTAAAGCACCAAAAGCCTTCATAATCCCCTGCAGTGTCAACGGCCTCTTCTTGGAAGTCTATGGGACCTCCTTGCCTCTGCAGATGTTGAGGCATGGAATAAAAGAAACTTCATCCCTTTTCTGAGATCTCAGTTTCTTACACCAGCTGCCCTGCTTCTTGGCATCGCCAGGCAATTAAAGACCAAACCCCATTGGAGATGAACTGGAACAACCAGTTCCCTTAAGCCTGCCTGCCCTCTTTAGCAAATCTGTTGCTCTGAGAAATACTACTGCTGACCCCCACAGCGGCTATGATGGTGAGGTGCCATGTGAGATTTTAACTATAAGCACTGTCCTGTACAAGGGTTGTGTAAGCATCACTCCCCCTGGTATACCTCTATACTCAAGGATGCTGTTTGTTCATTTGCTGCTGGTCAAGAGTTTCAGAGCACTGAAGTCATGGCACCTGCCCGCTCCCTCAGCGAGTTCACAGACAACAGTAACTGCACAGGACATATGAGGGGCCTCTATTTCATTCCACAGGCAAATAGTTGACCCTCATCTTCCTTCTCTTGACAATCAGCACACACTGTAACAAGATGGTGAGAAGCCTTTGCCCTGCCAAGAAGCAGCTGTTGTACATTAGGGCTGCTACAGCAGATGACAGAAAAGCCCCTCCTGCTGCCTACCTCAAGACCTATGGACTCTTTAGCCCCTGTTGCCAGCTAACCATACACATGCATTGTCTTACAAACAATAGGATAACACCCCTTGACATCACATGACGGCTCACTAGTATTCACACGATATTATCCTGTAAGTATAGAGGCTCTGATGCTGTGAGGATCAGCAAGAGCAGGGCTGCTCCCCGAGGGAAGGTGATCCAGGAGCTGAGGGCAGCCCCAGCACAGCCAGCACCCTCACCATCCAGGACCTGAGCATGGTGGGCAGAGCCAGGGGATGGTAACATGGTCCATCAACAGCTTCAGACACAGCAAGTGCTAAATCGGGTCCAGGGACCTTCCAGGGGCTCCAATCAGGTTCAAAAGACACAGGACCAAAGACAGGACTGGAAAAAAAACTACAATATACATCTGAGGGAGCCATCCAGAAAACAAACCACCCACAACATAGGTCCAAGGTCCATCAAGGAGACAGGGCCAGGCACAGCACTGGAGACAGGAGCACTTGTTTACCACTGTATTTAGCACTGGTGCAGCGTCACCTTCAGTATTGTGTGCAGTTCTGGGCCCCACAATTTCAAAAGGTTATTAAGGTCCTTGAATGCATCGAGAGGAGGGCACCAAAGATGGCGAAGGGGATGGAAGGCATGTTCTGTGAGGAGTGGCTGAGGACTTTGGGCTTGTCTAGTTTGGAGAAAGGAGGCTGAGGGGCGACCTCATTGCTCTCTGCAGCTTCCTGAGGAGGGGAAATGGAGAAGGAGGTGCTGAGCCCTTCTCCCTGGGATCCAGTGCCAGGACATGTGGGAATGGTATGAAGCATCATTAGGGGAGGTTCAGACTTGGCGTTAGGAAATATTTCTTTACTGAGAGCATGCTTAAACCCTGGAACAGGCTTGCTAGACATGTGGTTGATGCCCCACGCTGGTCAGTGTTGAAGGGGCATTTGGACAACGAGCTTAATAACATGCTTTAACTTTTGGTCTGCCCTGAAGTGGTCAGGCAGTTGGACTTGATGATCATTGTAGGTCCCTTCCAACTCAAGTCTTCTCTTCCATTCCATTCCATTCTACCTACAACAGAGCTCAAACAGAGATGGAGGCCCAGGTCTGACCTGAAATCGGGCTCTTGGGTCCATGGGAATGGGTGTGAGTGAAGGCCCCGAGTTAGGCTGGTAATGACCATTAAGGTCTATTAGTGCCCTCAGGGCCCTGGCATCCATCATGGGGCATTGACCTGTCTACCTTTAGGTATCCCAGTGAGGCTTCTCAGCTAGTCTGACTTCTCTATACTTGGACAATATAGAATGACTTTGCTTAGATTAGCTAGGTGGTGTGACTATCCCACCGCAGGTCTCACTACCTGATCCTCTCCGGGGAAGTATGATAGCTCTTCTGTTCTTGGGGCCCTCATGCTCTGCAGGACTTTGCCCTAGGTAGACTGCACTCTCGCTTTAATCCTGTGAGTCCCAGAGTTTGCTCAGTCATTCTCAGAGAAAGTCACTGTCTGATTCTTTAACTTCTTTCCCATGTATCTGCATAGCAGCTCAATGAACTGTCTCTAGTGTCAGTCTACCCAAGCTCTTTCCACCATGTCTGTGAGGAGGTAAAGAAAATGCATTTAAAAACTGTACAGTCAGTGCTGTGTGCTAGCAGCCTGTGTCCCTTGGAAAATATTTGCGCTGTTTGTTATTGACATGAAGGTTCTCTTGGTAATTTGTACACTGCTTTTAGCTCTTAAGGATTCCTTCCCTCTTTGGCTTCCCTAAAGAAATGTGCTATACAGGCTAACATGAGCATTCAGTTGAGCTTCAGTCCAGTACTTTTCTGTATTAGGCGAAAATGTTGTTTTCATTACCAATCTCTAATCCTTTAAAAAAAAAAAAAAAAAAAAAATCCCTGCAACTGAAACTGTTTCTCATAAAGTCCACATTGCATAAACAGTTGCCCCAGGTCCTGGGAACAACAGCCAGTCCACACGTGGACTGCACCACAAAAGCAACAGCTCATAGTGGTCAGGCCAGGGCAGAACAAGGACATGCTCACTTTAAGGGACAGATGGTATCTATTTAGCTAAACATTCTTCCACTAAGGCTGTTGTAACGCCCAGATCATTTTTATCAGCTTCTTATCGCATTTGGGAGCCCAGCATGCTTCTGATGGAGGCTGTGTAAGTGCTTCCCAGAGTGCTGTTGTTTCAGGGTTCAAGGCAATGTATCAGCATGAAGAGGAGGTGTGTGGATGGGGGGGGGAGGGGGGAAATAAAAACAACCCCATGCCATGTTTGCTGATTTTGAAATGTTCTTGGATCAATTTCCAGGTAGAATATAGATACAAGAACGTGGGAGGCCTCCTTCATCTATCCTCAGTTTTGCTATATGTTCAGGGCCAGACTGTGAGCCTTTAACTCATCCATGTCTGTGCACTGTTCTGTAGGCTGACATGAAGGAGGTCTGCCAGTGCTCTGAACAGCTCAGAGATGCCTCACTGACATCTGTAGCATGGTATTAAGCCCAAGCTATTCTGGCTCACATCTGACTGCAAAATTCAGCGTAGACATGCAACTTAGCCTGGCACCCACTCCTAGGAATGCTTCCCTTCCCAGATACTTCTGTTGTGAGGACAAGGTGTTACTCATCATCACTATGCATATCACAGGGTGCTTTACTGTTAGACTGTCAGGCAGAGCTGTCATCTGAAACCTCCAGTGCAGTGAGGCGATACAGCCCTCTGTCAGCCCTCTTGAACTGTGAAAGTACCACATGCGAAACTAGTAGCATGACATCTGCACAGTGTAGCATGCACCAAAACACCTTGATGTAAAGAACAGGAGGGTGTTCAGAGACAGCAGAGAGGAAAGTGTGGGACACCTATGAAAAGCAAAGAAAAGTCTCCCTCTCTCTTTTTCTTTCTTCACCAGGGAACTGGCTCACACAGTACTACAATAACAAACACTGGCAGGCTGCCCAGCATCACTGTACTCTGGTTGTAAGTGAACTATGAGGCTCAAGCAATCTTCTGGGAAAAGTTCACACCAAATGTATTGCATGTTATGTTTTCCCCTCATTGTACTTTTTTTTTTCCAAACCAGTCTATTATATTCCTTCCCTGTTGCATTATGGATTTCTTTAAGATCCCCAGGAGCTGCCCTTTTAAAAACCAAACACTGAGTAATCGTAGAGATCTGGTTTTTAAACTAACAGAGATAAACTAGTAATCCTCCTCTCAGAGACAGCCCTCAGAATAAAACCAGAGCACAACTCATTAAACAGTGGGGTTTTTTGTTGTTGGGAATTTGTTTGCTTGGGGTTTTTTCTCAGATAAACCCAAGAAGTTAAGTGAGAGAAAGAAGTGTGTTATTAAAACACTATCATTATCTACGTGATATACATCTTCCATGGAGTGGAAGCCAAAGTAGAGCAGACTTTACAATAGCAGTGCAGTAAAAGGAAAAATGTTTCATAGAGCATGTTCTGTGTTTGACCTGAACCTTTCAGAACAAGTCTGATGTGGTTTTACATGATAGTTCTGGTCATCTCAAAGATGTCAACTGTAACTCCCACTGTAAATTTAATGGGTACACAAAGATTTTATTAGAAGTACATGAATCTTGAAGAGTGAAGGGAAGAATCACTTGTTCTATGCTGAAGGCAATAATAAGAAGCATTCATTTATTTTTTACTATTTCTCAATGTGGCTTTTACAGAGTCATAAAAGGACAAATTTTTTAAGTTCACAAAAACTATGAACACATTGGACATAATTTATCCGACAAATCAGACCACAGATAGTCAGTTGGAAACTGGATAACAAAAGTAGGCCTGTCTACACATAACCAGCCCAAATATGTATTCCCCATTGCCCTGCAAATACAGATACTATGAATTTATAATTTACTGTTGGGTTTACTAATTAATTTTATTGTATTAGTGCCTGGAGGCCTTTGCTAAGCTCTGTATTGCATCGTGTGAGATGTTGTACCTATGCATAGGAAGTTTCTGCCTCAGAAGGCTTAGCAGGTTAACTTAGGGTCATTTTGCAGGTGTGATGGCACCGTACAGAAAGCAAACTCACAGCAAACATGAAACAGTTCTTTCAGCTTTAATTTGCAGTGGTATTGAGTACCTGTAATTCCCCGAGACCTCAGTAGGAGTTTTGGGTGTTCAGCACTTTTGAAAGCCAGACTGAAGTTCCTTCCTATGCTTCTGACAAAAGGTCCTTAGAAATCAGAGACAGAAAAGACTTATTAGGTTATCAGGCCAAATACATCCCAGAAGAAAACCTATTGAAGTCAACGGAATTTCACTGGGGATGGATTTACCATAGAAAGATTGTTCCCTGTAGTATACTTAGAAGTGCTTTGTCCTATACAGTTTTAATTAGCTCTACATTAGTCAAGGTACTGTACCATTGTTTCAATCAGCTACCCTTGCAGAGAACTGTCTTTAGCTATCCTTGTCCATGTTTCCCCTCCAACCCCCATCCCTTGCTGCCTCGTTCTCACACCCTCATTATTTTACGTCTGATTTGGCTAATGAATTTCTCAGACAGAGCCTTCTTTCATGTTTGAGAAGGACCTAGCCTGTATTGAGGTTAAAAGAAAAAAACCAAAACCCACAAAACAAAAGAAGACCAGGAAGAGAGAACAAATTCTTCTATTGAGAAAAGCAAAGGTGTTTAAGGCTTAAGCTTTTCTTTGTCACTCCATCCATCCATATACAGCTAGGCTACAGTTTTTCACCACATATTCTGCGTTAAGATGGACATGGGTACCTTAGTCTTGACTTTCCAGTTTCATCACTGACTCACTGCATTGTTAGAACAAGTGGCTTCACTTTTCAAACCACTGTTTTACCACTATTGCAATAGCAATTGTCATGCACATGTAAAGAATTTCTCAAGTTGCTTCACAGAAATCCGGAAAGCATTTTACATTCCGTAGTGGAAAAGCACAGTAATACAAGGCAAAGGACTGTTGCCATCAGTACCACTGTCTTTTTTTTTTTTTTTTAATTATTCTAACACAAACATGCATCTTTTCTCTGAGTCTTGCCCAGTTTTTTTTTTACCGTCTCTAATGAAAGTTCTAACAAGATTATAGGGAATTTGTAGTGTCTGTATGATTTCAGTCACATAATTACAACTAAAACAACTGTGTTGAGAATAACTGCAGAAACTGTGGGTTCAGTGCTGCCTTCTGCCAAAGAAAAAAATGTCCACAACTAAGAAACAATCTCTAAAACCACACTGGACAAGTTACTAAATCCCATCTACGTAAAGATGTGTGTGTTCACTTCTGAGTCACTATCATTTGACCATGCAAGAAACAACACAGTTTGCTTGAGGAATGTCAGGAAGACCAGAATATAATTAAAAAATAGCCATGTTTTCAGTTTTCTTAATGCTCTTCTAAACCAGACACACACACACTTTAAAATTAACCACAGAGCTTAATTAAGCTTCTTCTGATCATGCCGGGAGGGTTCCATGTTGTCTTCCTGTGGTCATTTCATCAGCCAGGGCTTTTCATGTAAGAATGTGCTTCATGCATGTCACAGCATGGGATCTCATCAGAGACACCTGCTCTCAGCCTGTAAACACAGATTTTAATCCCCCTCCCTGCAAAAATGGTGACAGAAGGGCATATTATTTAATTACTCATGCATGCTCTCCAAGACAGGGTCCACGGCTCCACTTGTTTCATATGGCTTGTGCTATTTTTGGGGGGTGATCAAATAGGATGGTTGTTAAAAAGGAGAAAGCTTCACCATAGACTTCTTGTTGCTATTTGATGAGAACAATATATGAAAACATTGCCAAGATGAGAACAGTTAGGGCAGGAACTGAAGAAAATCTAGGTATGGTAAATATAGTCATAAAATTATTTGTGATTTCTTTAGCTCTCACTGTGAAGGTATGTAAGCTAAGCTGTACTGTGTAACCTCACTCTCCTCCACTACAAGACCATGGCTCCAGCAAAAATGAACTGTGATAGCCACCTCTAATGTACTGAAGAAGGTGCAACCAACTTAAACTTACTAAAGCCTTCATCTAAGTTAGATCTGCAGTAGTGGTTATGTTCCCCTCAAGTGCTAGAAGGGGGAAAAACAGGAGGAAGATGAAAGAATTATCAACTTTTATCTCTGCTTAAACAATGCATTTATTAAATCACTTCAGTCAAAATCATTCAGCAATTCCTACAAAATCCTATCATGGACAAAACCAAAGCACAGCTAAATGAAAGGTTATATATTGTATCTGGCAAGCAATCACCATACTTGCATTCTCATTGCCCTCAGCAGCACCTGCATTCTTTGATCACAGTCCTTTTATGTGCTACACTGTATACAAAAGACCAAGCCAGCAATTAGCCATTCTAGCACTGGGCCCTGAAATCTCTGCAAATGCTTCAGCCCTTTAATGAATTCCTAAATAGAAGGAAGTTGCAAACAAAGTTCAGCTTGTGTATTTTATGCCAGGTTCCCACAGCACTGTAGGTTCTTAGAGCTTAATTAATGACACTTGCATCCTGTATGCCTTCCAGAGTTTTAGTGGAAATTTTACTGGTCACTTCAAACTCTGGCATCTTTTGGACAATTGTCCTCAGAACATTGGGCAACGTCCCCAGTCTTTGGAAGGAAAAGACAAGACTTAGCTGCTAATCGTGACTCATCTGCATCAACGGGATGGACAAAAACTGGAGGAACAAAATGTACATCATTTAAAGTAAACTACTCATCAGAAATCCTATACATTGTATAGGAACCAAAACGGGTGATGAAAATGAAAACTACAGCCTAATATACCAGCATTTGGGAACTCTGCCAATGCCCCTAATTAAAATTTTGTACTAATCTCTTCAGGGAATCCAAGAAATTCTTTCAGAAAATGGAACATTCTTCTATGCACATCCAACTACTTATCCTGTAAGAGGGAATATAAAGGAGATTGTATACGATCAGACAGAGGTCAGTGGAGTGGAAAGGACAGTGTGAAAGCTACAGGAAATGAGCCATCTATGAATGAAAATACTGGAATTCCTTCTTGAACCCTGACTTACATAATGTATGATTTTGCTGGTACTGGTCTAAGGATCATTACATCAGTGGAAAGACTTCATTAATTTTAGTGGGGTTTTAATCAGTTCCCAAAACAGGAGAATTCAAAATAGGTTTTTAAAATTGCAAGGTATGCCAACATGTCCTTTCCCTTCTTTTCCTTTTGTCCTACCATCATTAGAGAGCTTGGTGAGAGTGGTTTGAGATGAATGAGAAGTGTAGAGGCTGGACTGGAGAGGGTCTAAGACAGCACCTCTGACATTGGCTTATAGGCAATAAACAACACATTCAGTGCTGTTAGAGGTGCAATTAGAGATGAAAGGAAGGAAAGAGTTAGTAATTGGTTGGTAACTGGAGAGGGAAGGGATGCTGATAGAGAAGTATTTCTAAGAAGGGAAAGACCAAATCTGCTTTATTGTTGATAAAAAAGAGCCAGAGATTTTAACAAGAAAAATAGGGTGATACACAAGTGTGAAGGAGAGGGGAATAAGGTAACTAGAGGAAGCACACAAGGCTAGGTTAGAATCTCATTCATCCGGATGGAAAAAGAAACAAGATAGGAGGCATAAAGTCACAGGCAGCAGGGAAACTGCATCATACTTTTATCAGTTTTCTCTTTGAAGAAACCAGCAGGGTCCTATAAAGAAAAATAAGTGAAGGCAGTAGGAGAAAACTACCAAAGATGAATCTAGGCTGGCTCTGCAATGAGTAAATCTTCTGTTTAGCTATGCAACCGAGCCTCATAAGTCAAACAACCCTATCCTGAGCTCGAGTTATTTAAATCTAAGGCTTTTGTTTGGCCAATGTGGAACTACAGGTTTAATCATTGTTTTTCTTACACTTTCCACAGTCCCTGACACTCATGCAGACTGGCAGAACCTAGCTAAAGGGAAATGGAGGTACAAGCATGTATGGCATCTGCCCTTTGCACGGCTGTAAATGACTACATGCAAATCAAGACAGTGGAGACTCAGTTCCGTCGCCTAGTTCTCCCAAGTGAGTAAGATCTGCAGTGAACCCAAACAGGACTTTAGCTCCAATCCACTTGTCATTTGCAGAGCTTTCCCTCTTCTCCCCAGCTTAGAAACAAACAAAACTTCCTTTCTCCTACTGTTTTCTAAAGGACCTTTCTGTGACTAAGCCATTTATGTGTCTATATTACATGTAATTCTCTGATGTCAGATGAGGTAACAGAGGTAATCCTCATAAAGGATT
>VYZV01012869.1:130353-141928 GCA_013401275.1 Pandion haliaetus
TGATGCTGTAAGATCTCTGTATTCAGATTATAAGATACTTGTATTCAGCACTGCCTTATTAGAGGTTTAGAAACACCAACAACCCAACTAAGTGACCAGCTGTTCAGATCCTGCTGTTCTCTTAATCCACGCAAAGATAAACTACTATTGTGGTCAGTGGGATCCTTACCAGAGTAACAAGATTTAAATAATTTTCCTTGTATTTCTTCACCTGCCATTTCACTACAAAATGAAATGATTGCTTAGCAGACAGAACAATTTACTCCAGACAGAAGTCATCTTTGTTTCAACTACAGTTTGTCCAAGCCAGAAAAGTACTTAATTACTGTGCTTTTTTTTTTTTTTTTTAATATCTAAACTCTTTTTGACAAAACCAGCAGGAATCTCAACAGTGGGTTTTACTTATAGCTCAGAGGCCTACCTAGGGCTTAAATGTTTTTGTGGATCTGCCTGAAGATGCCCTCACTGGGCATCTCAGGAAAAAGCTGAATATTTACAACTGAACTGCTGCTCCAGAACTCAGTTTCTCCATCAGAATGAATGTGGCATTAATAATTCCAGGAGGCAATAATCCCTAGGAAGATCTGTAGTTGTGTTTCCTGCAGTGCAATGCATGCTCTTCTGATGAAGGAACTGAATAATTTTGGGAAACATAACGGAGCTATGCTCAGCAACTTCACAGTATGACTGTTCTGATACAAGGCCAACTCTGGCTCCCAAGCCTGGAAAACAGTATAGCTGATCTCTGTGATACTGGATGGTGTGAAACAGTGTTCACACAAAAGTATATCCTGCTTAGCACATGTGGGATATTCCTAGAAGGAACATGGCTGATGATAAAGTTGGGTGACATTAATACAGATGTCATGTACAACACTCTTTTGCCTAATTATTAGTGTATTTATGTTTCTTGAATCTTGCAGTGATCATTTTTTTAATTTCCTCTCTGGTGAGAGCATTTAGTAGAGTGGGGGAATTTACGTTTGCTCTCCAATGATGGTATGTCAATCTCTACAGCAAAAATCTGTGTTTTCTAGCCTCAACCGCTCTGAAATTTTGCCTGCTGTAGTTGATCTTCTGAATGGATCAGCAGTGTTCAACCAACAACAGCTGTTTCCAGTGTGGAACAATGATCTACATCTTCAAAGAATTCTAGGCACCTCGTGATTTCAACTACTTGGAAAGAGTGAATTATGTAGCATAATTCTGCTACATACAAGCAGGCAAACATCTAATGGAAATACACCTTTAGCAGCTTGTGTCTGCGTGATTTAGGATGTCACAGATCTCAGCTGTTTGTTGTCTTTCTGACTCCCCTGGCTGTGTTGAAATCACCACTGTGACAGCCAAGATGAAATAGCTGACTGTGTGAGCATTCCTCGTCCTTTCCAATACACAGCAAAACTACTTAGCTTAAATCACCACTGACGGGAACTAACTTCTTAAACAGGTTTGAACTTGATCCTTGTTGAGCACATCTGACTGTGCCCCAGATTGCCTAGTTCAGCTCAAAGCCAGCACACGTACCCTATTATCAGCAGCAGCAGCTCTACATCAGTCAGCAGCTGGCAGACGGGCCCTTGGGGACTTTTCTAGCCAAGGCTAGTGCAGCCCTATGGCTGCTTCAGTATATTCACCGTGCGCAAAACAGGACGTATCTCTGTGCAAATGTTGTTATTGCACAATGGGTGTCATTGATAGCAGGAAAGAGACAATGCTTGGGAGCTGGACATGTTGTTCAGACATCATTCCAGTCTTTTTATATACTCTGATTAAGGCCCTTTACTTAGAACTGCCATCATGCTGTTGCTGGCTACTTTGTGTGCACAGAGAAATCCCTTTTTACCCTTCTTTAAAGGGTGAATTGAACTGTATTTCAGTGCCTGAATCTAGAGTTTGTGACATTCTCTTAATGTAGATTCTGGCTTATCTATATCCAAATAGACACAGATCTACCTACATAAACAGGTACACCCATAGTACCCATCTTTTCAAGCCCTGCATACATTTTCACTATTAGCCCATTCAGCTTCTCCACTACATTTCCAGGTCATAACCCCACTGTTGTCAGCAATACTTAGCCCTTGACTCCCTAGCAGTATTTCTTCAGCAGTGGCAGACAGGGCTGTTAAGGAACCCTGAAATCTAAAACAAAGGAAAACTGTTACAAGAAGAACATGGGACAGGCAGAGGAGCAAGTGAAACTAACAGACTAAAGACCCAAAGGAAAGATGAGAGGCTGGGAATGAGGACAGCAACATTCAGGAAGATTTGCTCCCAGTGCAGGCAGCAGCAGCAGCAGCTGCTGATACTGCTAGGGACAGTGTCAGATCAAGCAGGAGTTCACCTGTCATGAAAGTACAGCACCAGCACAGGGCTAAGGCTCTTAGCATCCCATGTTCAAAACAATACACAACTAAGCACAAAAATGTATGGCTATCTGAAGGGATTAATTTCCTAAACCTGGTCATCTCTCTTAGATGCCCAGTCTCTCCCACAGGACTTGTGATGCATCTACCAGCCCTGTGCCAATGTCTCAGATACCTCAGATCTCTACATTTAGGCTACTAAATACTAACCACTGTGTCCTGGTTTTAGGCTTTAAACACCTGGTCCTCACCCTCAAAGTAGGACAATGAACGGGGACCAACTCCAACCAACTTGAGGCAGAACAGCTCTGTGATGACCCAGGTTGTGCCTGCAGCTGGCTGATGGATCTAATCCAGGGTAGTGGGCAGCTCAGCTCCCTGCCTGGCTCAGCCATGTGGCCACCTCTCACAGCTTACAGAAACCCCTGCTCCCCGTCACATGTGTTGAATGCAAACTGTGCAGCTGAGCACTGTCATTTCCCACAATCACAGCTGTAGAATTCGGAAGAAACAGTGTAATCAAGCACCAGGCATCCCCCATTACCATAACCACGCGATTGAAGCCTCGCCACTACATAGCCTTTTCCCCCTACCTGTCCAGTCTGCTTTTACCTGGTCTCTTTCAGTCCCTGCCATTCCTTACTGAAGCTCCCAAGTGGCTATGACAGGAATGTCTGAGGAGATGAGATAGAAGCACCTACAGCAAATAAATAAACCAATAAAGCAATAAAAAGACAACGAGAGAGAGAACAAGGGGGACATGAGCTGTTCGGAGGCTCGAAGGCCAGCCCATAGAGTCACTCAGTCTAGACTCCAGATGTGATCGCAGAGCCTCAGTGAGTGCAATACGGGACTGCGTAAATATCTCAGCCAGATGTCTCAGGGCCCAAGCTACAAATCCTCACAAATGGTGACAGAGTTGGCTGTTGCTGTTCACATAGCTCTCCTTCCAAGAGAATCAGTGGTCATTCAGTCAGCAGCAGTTCATTTTTGCTGCCAGATGGGAGGGAAAACCAGGCTCAGAGTTGCAGTTAGTCTCATAGCAAACTCAGCAGTCAGTGGATGGGTCATGGAGCCCTCTGTGGGTACTGAGGTTAGCTCAAAATAGCAACCTGGGGAAAGAGCTGAAAAGATTATAGTAAACATAAAAGCACATGATCCTAAACTCCTAAACAGACTAAAGTAATGGGCTGCCAAGTTAGGCACCTGAATTCAAATTTAGATCTTCAAAACCCCTCCCATTTGGTCAACTAAGTTTACAGATGCTTAACATTACACGATGGAATTACCTTACATTTCAGTTGCTGGAGACATGCGTTACACGGGCTCTAAGGAGCTTGATGCTTGTATCTGCACTTTCACAAATGAAGCATTCCTCTGCCTGACTTTTGTGTTCCCAGGACTTGTCTCCTAGGTGGGTACCTCACAGAAAGAACCTGGAGGGAACATGACCACCTTCCCATCTATCAGCAGCTGGATCTGTCCCTTGGGAGGCTAGAGATGAGTTTCAGCTCCCTCTTCTGCCTGAGTTAGACCAGAGAACCGAGCCTGTCTCCCCCAGGATACATCTCTAACTACTAGGCTATAGTGTATTTTAAACCAAAGCTTTCCCAGTCTCTTGGATTTATTCCATACTACATAAAAAAACTAAGTATTTATTGCAGCAGGGGATAGGACCTGGGGCTCTGCAGTGAAAGTCCTTATATAATCCACCCTGTCACTGGCCCAATTTAGGATATATCAATTTATGACCCAGATTCACTTCAACAAGTCACCCAAAATTGGAACTGGCTGAATAATTTATGAGATGATTTGTAAGCAAAAGCCCTGAGTTGGGTTACTCTGATTCACAGGGATAACATTATTTATGACTTTTTGTTCAGATGTAAGGCATGAACATGTTTTAGGATGGCCAATAATTGTCCCAAGATTTGCAGAAGGATTGTTTCATTCTCCTGTTTTAGAATGCCAATAGCAAGATGACTCATACAGTATAAAAGATGAGCTTTTGAACCAAACAGCCCAGAAAAACTTGACAGAGAGACATGTGCTACCGTATCAATCTCCTATTCCTGTAAGTGCAGTTACAGCCCAAGGTTGGCCCACCGGAGAAGTATCTAAAAAGGCCAGTGTTCCTCTCTCCTCTTCAGACCTAGGCTCACAGAGATAACTCAGAGTCAAAAAAGATTAGGACAAATTGCATTACTTCATACTCGCCACAGGCTAAGAGCTCACATATGAGGAGTAGCTGATGCAGGGTGACTAGTTAAGCTGCCATGCCAAACTGCTTGGGACTGTGAGCCCCAACTCACAGCCGCTTTTGTCTCATTGTCAAGGTCCTAAGGGAGGTCAGACCTGCCAAAAGACGTTCTGAACAACACCGGGCTCCCACAGTGGTACATTTCCTGTAAAGGCTGCAGGGGCTTACTCTGATTTATACCTGTACCACATCTGACCCTCAAACCATTGTTGTGATCCACTTACTTCTAAACAAGACATTTCCTGAGCTGCCACATTCAACCCTGGGTCTAAACCAGATTTATCTGAACTGACAGGTGTATAGTTTTAAGGTTTAATTCATTTCCTTCCCTATCCTGAACAACATGATGCCCCAAAACAGTACAGAGAGACCTGTGCTGGACACGTACATCCTTTTCCTTATTATTCTGCACTTTCTCAAGAGAAAAGGCATTGAGTATAACAGTCTAAATAAGAGTTAACTCCAAGATCTAAACAAGTATACTGAGCAATTTATTCAGAGTACATCATGCTGTTCTTCCACCTCTTTGGTAATGAATGCACAGCATCACCGTGGCTGAAAGTTAAAGGGGATATTTCTTCTGGCAGTGCCCTCCAGGTCCCTTAGGCTGGCTTATCCAGCAATTGTGTTGGCAGTTTGGAGTTTTTCCCAGGATCTTCTATGGCCAGGGATGCTACAGGCCATTTTATTAAATGTCAATGCCCATTGCTGATTAATTTTTGAAAAAATCAACCTTAGAATATTGTTTTTCCTTCTGCTCCACACCAAAATCACATCTATTTCAAGGTCTTTTCAGAGGGGCTCCTTTCTTTCGGAACAAAATAGCATGAAAGAGTTGTACTTGTAACCCTACCGTGCACCACTGACTGACCATACCAGGAGATAGCAAATTTTCCTTGTCTTGCCCTTGAATCTGCAGCAGTGTTGCAACCCCTCTTCCAGCACAGGCTCAGAACTCACTTCTGTTTCATAAATGCCAGCTCCAGTGGGTGAACAGTTAATCAGCAAGTAGACAGAAACATAAGTGAAACTTTTCCTCTTGCTGTACAGGTCTCAGAGAGGTGGAACTCATGTAGATCAGTAAAAAAGTAGGTGTTGAGATACAACGGTGGAGGAGGGCACAGGAATTCCAGAATCCTTATCTCCATCCCTGGAAAAAAATCAGTCCCTCCAAACACAGACCACAGCACATTCCTCTCTGTGGAAGATCAGATTTATTTTGCCATTCATGCAAATGCAGTAGCCATCTGACAGACTTGAAGCTGCATTCCTTGATGCCTATGGCCTCATCAAATTTTTGGGAAGACATGAGGAACCATTTTCAGGAAAATGGTGCTTCATTTTCTCTTTGACTCTCAAAGAATGTTTTGTCTTCCTCTCTGTTTTGTGAAGTGCTGTCAACACTTACAGTGAAGTTTATTGTAAATACACAATAATAACAACTGCGCACATTCATCTCTGATTCAATTCCTATGTAAATTTATGTTAATATGTATGCAGATTATTCTGCCCCCCTTGGTCCTGGAAAGTTGTCAGAATGACACATGGGTTCTGAAAAGGTTGTGTACTACTGATATGCAGTTTTTGTATAGTATTCAATAAATGGCAAACCAATAAGAGACTACAGATATTGCTCTTCACTTTTGCTGGATAAATCAGTGGAGTCTTCTAGGCAGAGTTAAAAAAAAGGCTCTAAACCCAGTCTCTAAAACCATGACCTGCCCATTTTTATTTCTATTTCACAACAGAACAAGTATTCACAGGTGGGATCTTTTGACGAACAGGGTGGTACAAGGGAGTCTTTTTAGTAGGTCTTCAAGAACTGACATGCCATCTTCTAGACAGAAAAGCAATTTTTCTCCCTAATATTTAGTAGCTGCTAAACCAATGCCTAGATTTTATGGATAGTCCTCCTCACTTTTTGCTCTCTAAATTAGTGCAGTTTTTAAGAGAGCTCAAAAAGGTCACTCATTTTGTTGTCTCCTCCTTGGCCTCCCTTTTCTCTGTTTTAACACGGAAATACACTGACCTTCCACCTGTGTGCACAGCCAGAGCCATTCTGAGCCCTCACATCACACCAGTGGTGAGGTAGCTGAAGTGCTATGGTTAGCTGTTCTCTGCTTTGCTGCCAGGGATGTTTGGCTATGACACTTTCTGGTACTTTGCAGTAAATAGAAACTAATCTTTAGTTCATCCCAGGTCTGAGTCCCTACAAGGCTCCCAGGCACCTCTTAAATAATCACAATGGGACATAAATTGGGACTTCAAGAGATACATGTGCTCTTTGCACAGGGATGAATTTCCAGTAATCCAAAAGGGGATGGGGAAATTGCTATCAGAAACAGCAGGCACCACAACTGTTGGCTAGGAACATACACCAGACAACAAAAGTCCAATTGCCAGAAAGTATTTATACTCCTGCAGTTCACAGCTGAGGACTTGATCCTGACCTTTGATACATAAACCAGATTTGCTCTGCAGCTGGAAACTCAGTTGCAGCATTTGTGCTTGGAGGGGCAGATTGCACCCAGACCTGATAAAGGTGGGAGCTGAGTCGTCAGTTCTGAAGTAAGGCAGCAATCTCCTGACCAATATCACTTCCACCCTAATAACACTTAATGGACTTAGAAGGCCAGTGATCTTTGGAAAAAACCCCACAACAAGTAAGAACAGAACTGTACCCCATACAGTGATAAGAAACTTCTGTCACCCGTTTCATTCAGGTCTTTCAGCTGGTTTAAAGACTGACACTGAGAAAAACCCTTTCTTCTCCAAGCTCTTCTCACTTGACTCTGGTTTAGAGTGTTATTTCACTCTATTTTTTAATCTCATTTTATTGAAGGCAATCCTAGCCCCAAGAGAAAAACAAGTAAAATAAAAGCAATTAAAGCCTGGAAGGAATCTGTATTTTTTCTTTGAAATAGAGCCCCATGTCAGACAGCTTTCCACATACCTTGTTCAGTGTAGGTTACATTATGGCATCCCATCAGGCCCATTCAAACCAGGTTGCAGAAGTATTGTGGCTGGGATCCAATGCTGCCTTCCTGCCTGCAGTAGCTGTTGGTGGTGATTTCATCTCAATCATTTTCTCTCTTTCCACCTCTCATGCAGCTGCCTGCCTGTCTTGATAGGACCAAAGTGTAGCTCATGGAATCTATATGATAATCACAAAAATAGTTATTTCTGCTGAAAAATGGATTTAATTCCTCCTCTAAACCTTTGTGGATTGCCAACTGGGGGTGTGAAACCAGCTGGCAAAAGATGCGTTCATTTCAATTTCATGACTTTCATATACTGCAGCTTCCTGACTTTAAATGGTTCCTCCCCTCTCTAATGAGAGCACGAAGGCCTTGATTAACAGCCCTCACTTTAAACAAAGTTTCAAAGAAGTTTCTTTTCATGGTAACTTCTCTGGGGACGTCTGACAGCCTGCTCAATCCAGGGCAGATGAATGCCTCTTCTTTCACAGCATGAGTGAAGATTTGTATCCCTGAGTACTCTGCAAGTAACTTGCACAACAGCGTGGGAAGGAAGCTTGAAAGTAGTGCTGGTAAAACAGTGAAAAATTAATTTCATCAATGTTTTCAAAATGTAAAGGCTTGGAATGGACTCCGTTTTACTTTTTTAACTCTTTCAAACCTTTTCTTATGAAATACATTCATATTTATTGAAAATCTTGCCTTCAGTACATTGTTAGCAAAATTTTAGTCCAAATAGGATTTGAGAGACAAGACTAGGCAACGTGGGAGAAAAGCCTAATATGTTTTTTGACAGTTAATCACAGAGAAGGGAAAGGCTATGTCTTGCGAAAGAGTCTTTCAAGCCAGGTAGAGCCATCTGCGCAGGGCCTTCAAATGGTTGCATAGTGATTTAGAATGTAAATATTGGAATTAAAGGTATCATCCATAGAAAAGTAGTATTTGCTTGCTGACTCTGGCTTTTCAGACTCTTCCAGCTGCCCAGTTAGTCAGTGGAAGTCTTTAACAGACAGTAGATAGGGCCTTAATCATAACTGAGTCCTTGAATCTGGACTTACAGACATTTTAAACGGGCTCTACGAGCATGCTTGCTTGAAAAGGACTGCAGTATACATCCTCCCTGGTCACAGGCCAAAATGCAGTCCCACTTTGTGACCTTGCCTCCTTTTCACTGATCTCCCCTGGGAGATGGGAGAACAGCATGGCCCTTTCAGTGCAAGCCTGCAGACAGTGCTTGAAGTTATGTCTAAATTGCAGTCATATGGTGGCTGCTGTGTGGTGCAGCTTAAGCTAGACTTAAAAACTATCTGCAAACCAACAGTAGTTGTGTCAACACAGAGCTCAGCAAACCTATATGAAAAGGTACGGTTAATTAATGTGTGCTGAGTACTGCATTGCCATAATTTGACTGCTACCAGCATTTCAACTAATTTAAACCTTCCTGGATGTTTCTGTACCAGACTTCTGTCACTGTGGTTGCCACAAGCAGGAAAACTAGCACACTGCTACTAACCTGACAACTCCAAAGCGCATGACTGAGCTAGGGTTAGACCAGAGTTTTTGTTTAACATTTAAATGAAGTTTTGCTTTGGTTATGCTTATTTATAAGTTTGCTCTTGGCAGTCAGAAAGTTTCATTTACATACAGCAAAAGCATGACAGGAAATACTGGGGCTTGGTGGGGTGGAGGGAAAATGGAGGGAGCGGGGGAAAAAACAACTCTAAACAAAAGCTCTCGTGAAGTTGATATCATCACCAGACTAGCAAAGCAAGCAAAAGAGTCAAAAATTCCAGACACAGAAGTCAGAAGCCACAGCTGCCTTCCAGGGAAGGAATACACTGCATCTCATTTCTGCTGCGCCTACTGATACCATCTACAGAAAATCCATCACTAGTTGAAAGAGGGCTGCATTCATTGTCAGTGCATTCCACCACCTTGGTGTCCCAACTTTCATGAGTTTATTAGATGCACAGTCATGGGCTTTTCTATGAAATAGAAAGACAATACAAGCTCCTTTACTGTTGCCTTATAGAACCATTAGGAACTCTGTTTGTTTATATATTAATTTCCCTCCTTTTATTGCTTCAGCTATCAACAACTACTATAAATTTACCTGAAAGCAAACTGTGGCATATATTTCTATATATACCGACACACAAACGTGTATATATACAGACACACACACAAATACATACATACATATATATACATATACACACACAAAGGCCAAGAGTGAATAGAAGAATTTACTGAAAAGCAAGAAAAAACTAGCCTATTCAGAATCAGGAGATAACTAATACTTGATTATGAAGTATTACAGCTTAGATATCTAATATCTTTCACATTTCTTTCTTCTTCTGTCATAATCATATGATTATGATGTTTTCTTCTTGCATACCTATCCTTCAGGAAGATAGCCTTTTGGAAGATCCCATTGAACTGGGATACTCACAGAAAATGATCTGCCTAGTTTGTATAGAAGGAAAGAATAACTTTGGAATCAAGTGACAGAAAAGAGGAAAGACTAAAGTAAAGCTTAAGATTACAGCACCATTAGTGAAGAGTGGTAATAGCTATGGAGCCTTTGTCTTTGAACAGGAGCTGAAAAGGACAAATAGTTCAAGCTAACAGTGCCAGCATGGCAACTCAGTGAAGTCACTGTACACGTCCATCCTCACCAACTCCAAGAAGCTTTGGTACAACATTAGGACTTGTCCCTGTGCTATAGTTTCTTATCATGTAATACCTCCATCCATACATTTTTGCTTCTAATGACAATATGGATGCAAACTTCACTCAAGGGAGGGGTAGGACTGGAAGAGCAGAGCGTGCTTAAAACCTGATTTAACAGGACCCTATTAGAGTTGGTGTCAGCCCTTCCATCCCTAAGACTTAAGAAAATGGTAGGTCTCTGATCGTCTTAAAAGACTCTTCTGTCTTGATTTGAATTTAGGAGTATCTGCAAGAGTCATAACAATACATTCTCATTTTCAGCTAGTCAGTGCCAAGCACAATACATAGAAAATAAAGAAAATCACCTGCAAGTAATTGCTGTACCACATAAACAGAGCACAGAATCGTTAGTCACATTAAAGATAATAAAAGCAAGACTCTCATCTGGAGAACCTGTGAAGTTGCTGCTCATGAAGCATCATTCAATCCTTGTCCTCAGCCAGAAACAACGGGAAGCGAAGCTGCTCTGCCTCTTCACTGAATGAAGAGCTTTCAGCCATTAATACAACACACAGCCAGAGTCAGCGCTCTACTAATGGACTTTGCTACTGGCAGGGATGGTGTGAGGTCCATGTCGGGATCAATACTAGAGATTTTGTATTGTAGTATGCCCTTGGTGCACTGTTAGTGAAACATTATAGTCTTAAGCTCCAGACCCAAGGCTGTACATGCTGTTTCTCTTAGCACTTCATTATGTACAAAAGACAACTGTTATATAAACCAATAAAGATGTACATATCCCAACCCAGAAGACAAGTCAGACATGTAAGTCCCACATGTAATTCAGACTGAAACATTAGCCAATGTGGCAGGCATCCCAGGACCCTAACTTATAAAACAAGCATTTCAAAGCTTTCAAAAAAAAAAAAAAAAAAAAGAGAGAGAGAGAGAGAAAAGAAAAAAGAAAAAGGAAATTAAATACTACCTCGACATCCTGAAAGGAGGCAGTCACCTCTCCAGGACTTCTTCCTGAATTCAGCAGGGTTCCTTGCCTTGGTTGGATAGCAAATGCAGTTTCGTAAGTCCACGTGTGCTCAGACATCTGTAACACAACACAGTTTATTCCATAGCCAAAAGATATTTCTACTTTCCTTGACTAGTGAGGGGACAGCTCAAGCTGATGTCACTCACCCTTTGTGTCTCACAGGACAGTTCTAATATAACAACGGAGGAAAAGTATAATTGGTGGGAAAGGAGGAACGAGGGAGTTATGGGTTTGTGTGGAGCGGTTTTCC
>VYZV01012869.1:142216-167815 GCA_013401275.1 Pandion haliaetus
ACGAGAGAGGAATCTTCCCCCTGAGGAAAGAAGCGGCAACGACGATGTGTGGCGAGCTGACTCAACCCCCATCCCCGATTCCCCTGCGCCGCCGGGGGGAGGAGGTAGACAGCATCGGTAGTGAACTGAGCCGGGAAGGCGGGAGGGGTGGGGGGAGGTTGTTCTGATGTTTGGTTTCCCTTCCTAATACCCTTGTGTTTTGTTTCTGTTTTGATTTGTAGTAAATTAAATTGATTTTGTTTCTTCCCCAAGTTGAGCCTGTCTTTTGCCCGTGACCATAAGTGGGGAGTGATCCCTCCCAGTCCTTGTCTCGACCCACAAGCCTGCCTTTTGTTTGTTTTTTTTTCTCCTCATCCCAACGTAGCCAGGCGAGGGGGTGGGGGGTGAGTGAGCGGCTTCGTGGTGCTTTGTTACCGACTGAGCTGACCTGAAACCACGACAGAGGGGAAAGGAGAGAAGTAAGTTTGACCTTATATAAGTCACTTCTATAGCCTTTGGGAAGATCTCACTGAATGGCATTTTCTTCACGTGTTGGTGAAACTGGACCTGAAATCTGCTCTGTTTCCCCCCAAAAATCAGTATCTTTTGTATTGAAAATGTGCTTGTTTTGGTTGCTCTGTCCTAAGCAGAACACCATAAAAAATGATACGACATAGGATCCTCCTCAGAAACATAATTTTGTGTCAGAGGATCTCAGAGTCTAAACATTTCCTATCAGACACTTTATTCTCAGAGAAGCCTGGGTTTCTGCAAGAGTCCTTTGTAGTCCAGCTGGATGTCATTACATAATTAAACATATGAGCCAGGAGGTAGTCTTGAGCATGGCAATTTTACAATGTAAGATCAAAACGTTATTCTTCCTTTCAAAAGATCTAGTGCCATTTGTTGTAATACCTTCATGCAAAGGATCAAATATAGTATTGATTACTCATTATTACCTTTAAAGAGGTCAGGAAGCTTCTGGAATTCAGAAGACTTCTGGGGATCGGAAGGGATATAAGGCCTCAGGGCTTGATGACTCATCTTGACCTGAAGCTTTGAAATATCACCTGCTGTCTGGATTGTTCCTGCTTGCTGCCTGGGATTTCAAAGTGTCTCCCTCTCTCCCTTTTTTTCCCCTCAAGGCATCAGTCTTACAGACATTGCCAGATCAAGAGAAGCAAAGAATGCAAAAGAAAGTGAAAGTGAGAAGACCATGAGTTGGGAGCCCAGCTGGTATACATCTGCTTTGCTAAGCTTGAATTGAAAACGAGTATCATTATTCTTGTTCTGCATGCATCCTACTGTGTTTAGTTATTGCATCGCATAGAAGAGGCAATGGGCATATCCTGTCGCTAGCTCCATTGTGTTCAACATGGGTTAACTTACTGTTCAATATCCTAACACAGGGAACTTTTCAACCTTTCTGTGCCAATTTGATCTTCAGGCATGTTCAAATGGAGGAATGTTTAGAGGAGACTGGGTGTGTCATTATGTGGAGACCCTGACAAAATTTAACACATTATTTTTATAGACTTAAGAAAAAAATTAATATCATACTCATCTAGACACTGTATTAAAAGTTTCCATTTTCAACCACATTGCCTGTATGTTGTAGAATAAACCTCCAAGAGTGCTTTTTGGCAGATGGCTAAATATTTAAGTAGTTGGCCACAGATTTTAAAAGATTGAGATAATTAGAAGATTTGAAGCAGTTAATATTTATTAGTCACAAAGAGTTTGACAGATTGGATGTTCTCCTACCCACACATTCTCTAGCAGAAAAAAATAAAGCCCTTATCTTTCATTGTATATGAAGCAAGCTTTTACATGAAGCAGAGGGCATGGACTTCCCAGGTTTTCAGTATGAGACACTGACGTTAGTGCTACGACTTAATTCAAGAACAGGCCAGAAAACAACATGGAAATGATGAGGTCTCTGTGGAAATGCACAGAGTTCACACTAGAAAGTACCCAGGACTGAAACCTAAGGACTGACTCTTCTGCACCACTTCAGCTTTCACTATAAATTATGGTGTCTCTAGCAAGGTTGCAGGGCCACTCCACTCACTGGGGATTATGAGACAAACCATTTTCTATTAGCTTTGCCCCTTCTGTTGGCCTTCCTTGCAGGAGAGGAGATGCATGGAGCAAAGGCAGACCAGTTCTGTGGCACTCCAGAATTGCATAGGAGAAGACTCCTTAAGTGGTGAATTGAACTGGCAGACAGGAGGCCAAGAACTGACAGATTAGCAAGGCTACTCCAGGGGCTAGTTTCACCAGACATGGCCTCTTTTATCTGTCTGGAAATCTGACTGAAAAGAAGCATTGGGACATTTCCCTAGGCTTGCTGGCTGCCCCACAGACAGGTCCAAGTAAGAGCAGTAACACGCTTCTCACTAGGCTGCAGATGTCCAGCTATGCTGAACACACCAAGGAGCACAGCTCGGCATTTCCCATGCCAAGTCAGGCCAGTACAACTGCACTGAGCCAACAACCAACCCACAGAGAGAGCAGGTCAGATGAGCTCAGGATGGACATACGGGCATCTGCACAGCACATACATGGTAGGTCTAACCTGTTATCCATCTGTCAGGCTGTCAATACATACAAATGTTCAAACAGCACCTGTGTGCAGACAAAGCCTGTGCAATGGATGTACACGTTACTAATGTATAATAGAGCAGCCGCTTGAAGCTGTTACCTTCCTTCATAAGACTGACGATGACTTCGTCGGTGATTCATGAAAAACATGGAAGTAGCATCAGTGTTATACTATGTAGCTGACGGGCTAGAAAGAGATGCATCTCCATTGTATCTTACCTCTCTTTTCTTAATAGCACCACTGAGTGGTCAGTACGTGTCCCAGTATGAAATCCTTTGGTCTCCTTTACATTCAAAGGCAAATAGAAAGTAAGATAAACCCAAACAAGGCATCTTAGTAATGACATTTGCATGTATCCACATGCAGCGTTGAAAAGAATGGGTGCATAGGATTAACTGTGGCAGGCAGGGGGATGAGTGGAAAGGATACATCAGTGGAAAGACACTTCAGTGTCTAGACAGCAAGGCCAAGGGCAAACAATAATATATAATATATGTACTATAACCCTTATCTAGTACAAACCGGTAGGGCAGGACCAACTGCCCTGGCAGGCTGAACACAGTCCTGATCCGGAGTTACCCCAGCACTGCCCTCAAGGGAACCCAAGAGAAGGATTGGAAAGCAGCCTTGGATACCAACTTGTGCCAATGCCAGTTTTCTCTCTAAGGGGATGGTACCTGGAGCTGAGTGGTCCCCTGGCTACATCCTCCCTTGCTGTGGTCAGAAGAGACGAACTGCTGAACCCACTGAGGGGATTTTTCTTTATCCTACAAAAATCCTTAAGGGCCATCCCTATCATATACAAAAGGATAAGATATTTTTCCAGCTTTTTTTCTTTATTAATATTATTTTTGAGATATTTTTCCCAGTGTCTTCTTTTCAGACAATAGCAATTCATGCTTTATCTCATTGCTATAGTGAGACTCTAGAGGACTGGAAAACTGGTAGGGTTATGAGATACAATGAAAGCAAAACCTGTTTTAAATGAACAAAGACTCAGAAGTTTCAAGCTTTCATAGGCCTTCTTTGATTGCTAAAAAGCATGTTGGAGAAAGTCTGTTAAAGTTTCAGTATCTTCCTCTTCAAGGAGGGATCCACAATCCTCAGCCCTAAGAGCTCCAGCAAGACTCATTGCAAACAGGAAGACGAGTCAAGAATAGAACCTAGGAATAAAAAAAAAAAGCTGCAACCTTTTAGAAAACAAATATCATAGGATTCCTTTATGCACCATAAAGAAACAAAACGGAAACGAACCCACATTATTTCCTCTTCAAGTACCCAGAAGAAAAATCTGCACCTTAAAAAGGTTTGACCTCAATATAGGCCATAATGTAAAAATGTGAGGATCTTGGAAACTTGTGCTGTTCCTGGACTGAAGCCCAGATTTTGTCATATATCTTGCCTGTTACTATTTTTCTTGCTTCTTCCAAAGTAGAAAAGGCTCTTTTGAAGAAATGTGTTTTCTAGACACTTTGATACACCATAGTTGGGGTCTGTTTAAATACTTCAAGTTTGATATATACACATATAATTGTAACATTTTCTGGATATGAGCCCACATTGCCTGTCTGGATCCAGTTCTTACTATCAATATGTTGTAAGCCACTAGACAAAGTGGTCTCTACCCTAACATGTAGAGTATATACTAGGCCAGACAGATAATACTAAGATAGACAACTTACTGTGCCTTTATCTTCTTCGCCACAATTTCAATGAGCAGCACCTGAAAGAATTTATGGCCATATTGAAATCTTCTAAGTGAAAAGAGGACTGCTAGCACACGCACTGGAAGTGCATCACATCTGCTTAGAAAAGGAACTTTTTTTTTTTTTCCTTACTTCACACAGGAAAATCTGTCAACAGTTTGATCCAGTGGCTATCAATGGGATAAGCACTCTTTCAGCGGCCATTTTGCTGGGCTGACCACAGTGTGCTTTTGCACACTGACCTGCTCTTCTCTTCCTGGTGCTCTCCAGGCTGAGCTGAAACTGCGGCTACAAACCATTAAGCCTACTGTAAGAAGCACATGGGCTGTCACGTACATCTCTGCTTGCTCTTTTTGGTATCTAGAGAATATATATGCAAATGCTTTCCTGTGTGCTATCTCATACCAGTTGACTGAGGGAATCAGAGCAACTGAGAGACAGAGTCTGATTAATATTTTTTCTCTATATACACCTCTGAATCCAGCTAGAAGAAGACCAGCCATACAATAATTCATGTTTACTAGCCCCACTGAAATTAATTCCTGCCATATCTTATCAAACAATCGGCCATGAGAGAAAGTTTTCCCTACTGGAACATGCATAAGTCGCTCTAGCTTTTGTGGCTGTGAACTGAAAGCAATTCCTTCCCCATGTTCCAATGTTTGCTCAGGTGCAGTTTGGCTTCTACATGAACTGATTGAGGAGAACTTGCCTCAACCAGTAAGCTAACAGGAGTCACCAACCAACTTCCACTGACTGTGGAGAAAGTCCTGATTTTGAAAGAGTCTGTTACGTAAAAGTACACTGCATAAAACCATCTTTGTATTTGTGACTTATTGTAAGTCCTTAGGTGATTTGCCTTTAAGGATGACTACATTTCTAATCAATCAGCAAGGCATGCAGTACATAAAGTTCATGCTAGCTTGAGTGGCAGTGGACTGTGGTTATCCCCTGGTGAACAACCCCCTCATAGCCCATGAGCTTTAGCTGGTGAGGTTATGCAGCCTGCCTATTAGGACTGCTCTCAGCCACATGCCTGACTGCACTCTCAAGTCTCAGGGCCAAGATTAAACTTTAAAGGAACTCTGCCAATTAAATATAAGCAGAAAACAAAGACCATATTTTTAACCAAAGCAAAAGTGGTCAGAAATGTTCTCATGATGCTGGTACTGATAATTATTCTTACTATTTTGCATTCAGTAAAGATAGCTTTTAAATGAATTTGAATATTAAAATCTGTCATGAAAATGAAGCTATCTAAAAATTAGAGTTGATCCAATTGTCCACTGACCATTGGAAGTAAATTAAAAAGAGTTTACTAGTGGTGAAAAGTAAGCATAATTTCAAAAGACAATAAAGATTTTCTGTGCCAAATATTTTATAGACTTGTTTTGTGGATCTTACGGGGTGGGGGGGAGTGTGTGGGGAGCCTAGATGGCATGCATTATCTACAAGAGACAAAGACAAAACATTGCAGGAAGGTTATCCCAGATGAATTCCAGTAAACCCTTTATATCATGTTATAGTCCAAATAGACTACAGCAGGTTGCAGAAAACATATCTGAAGAATGACATAGGGAGTTTTATACAATGTACTTGGATTAGTTCTTGTACTCTCTATTTTGAATATAATTGATTCAGTCCTCAGTCCAGCTTCGGTGTTTAACTGTTCTGCTGGATTAGGACCCTACCTCGATGAATCTAACTGCACAGATGGACTCCAAAGGGATTTTCTGGATTTAAAAATATCAACATTTTCAATCCCTTTATCTTATTTTTCTTTTCAACATTAAAAGCAAGTGGTGAGCGGACTACTAGGAAGCTCCTCTCCAGTGCTCAAAAGGCCTTGATTTCTAATCTTGTCACACTATGAGACAGCTAAAAGCTATGACAAGGGAGATGGTCATCCGTTTGTTAGAGCCTGCCTGGAGCTTCTAGTGCAGGCTGGGCAGTGTACTATGAAGAAAAGTAAGAAGCATCTAAAAAATCTCAGGGTGTCCAAAACAGACGCTGGGTTGCCTGCTACACTGCATCAACAGATTTCTTGGAAACAGATCTGGTGGCGAATGTATTGGATTAATTTCTCCTGGGGCCTCCTAACACCCTCCTGAAAGTCTCAGGTACATGCTTAACAAAAGGGAGAACATTCTGCCTTAAAAGGCCTTTGATCAGATGAACTTTTGCTTAAGAGAAGCGAGAATGTGACCATTCCAAAGGGATCCTGGTAATTTCTACCATGATTTCCGTAATTCAATACCTTACAATTATGCATTTCAAAGTCATCTGAAAGAACCAATAAAGACAGATTGATTACTTTATTTGTATACATCGCTATGAGACATTATCACTCAGTGCTGCCAAAGCCAACTCCATGCCAGCCCTTGATCTAAAATTAGACTAAGGACAAGGAAGTGTTCTTTCCTCTACAATGATCACCTGAACCCGAATAAGCCAACAGAGGCTGAGAGTCTGCAAAGCAGTCAATACCAATGGGTGATTACTGATGAAAAACCTCATGACCTCAAGAACAGGCCCCTCAGGACTTTCCTGAGAATGTATACGAATTTCAGCACCCAGTAAGCAAAGTGCTCAAAATATCCACTAGGGATAGGTCTTGAAATTTACTCAGGGAAGGTAATTAAGCAGGGAAGACAGACATCTAGTGCAGCAGCTTGAAGTACTGAGAGTGGTTCTGGTTTCCCAGAAACCGTAATCAGCCATAACAGAAGTAGAAAATATTCTGCAGTGGCCTCTTCTCCCTGCAGTTGCTCCACTAGGAAGAACTGAGATCTCACAGTCTCAGTCCCTGCAGTTCTTCCCAGCCTGAACAGTGTGGAAAATTTCAGTCCTGTATCTGGGTGGAGGTAGCGCCAATTAACTGAGCTTCTCATTGCTCAGAAACATGCATGCCATTTCACAGATACTGAGTGGAGGTCAAGGAAATGTCTTTTGGCTCTGATTTCTACAGACAGTTTTAGCACTCCTTCACACCCGTCTGATTGCACTTGCATTTCAGCACTTGCTTAAAGTCAAGAATCTGTTTGCTGCTCTGTGGAAGACAATGCCTTCCATATAATCGTGGCCTAACATAAATATAGGTGGGCACTAAGCTTCTACCACAGCTGCTCCATCTGGGACCACCTGTGAGAGCTTACACTAAGCAAAGGATTGTCCTCATCTAACTCCACAACGGCTCAGCCTGCTATCACCTTAAAATACAAGATGAGTTTGTACGTGTGTATGTAGGGACATAAGCCTCATGTTATTTTCTATGCACACTTCATGTGCACACAGCATGCATAGGCCTAGATGTATGAGTGTGTGTGTGCATGGGGATAGATAAACAGATAATCTGGAATTATTTCAAAGTAAGTGAAATGTTTCTTTCTTTCTAGTTGTTTCACAACAACTTGGCCTTGGGATCTTCCAGGGAGCTGTATATACGAGTGACATACTTGCTTGTTTTTACAGCTCCTGCCTTATGTCAGTTTAAGCATCTTTCCTACACCTGGAGGAGTTCAACAAACATCAGCTCACAGGTGTCACCCTCCATTGGCTGAAGGCTGGCTCCAGAGAGTCTAGCCAATATCTGCTTTGGCTATTAACAGCCTTGGAGAGGCCAANGCTGCTTTAACTTTCCATCCATTTAAGAGTTTAAATACTAGTCAAGCACTTAAAATAACATTAGGACACATTCCAGCTTTCTCTGCCAGTCAGAGGGAAAAAATGTTTGAAACCCTGCATCTCAGCACCCCAAGGGCTTTATGATTTGTTAGGTTTAGTAGTTCAGAGGATTAAAAAGACAGAAATATTAGTAGAAAAAGAAGAGGAAAAAGTCAATGTATTCACTGAAGCAAATCTAATGGGTTGCTGGGCCAGAGAAGAAAAGGTTCTACTACCTGACTGAATCTTATTTATATTTCTTGCTCCATAATAAAAAATAATTTTCTAGACATTCCCCCCCCTTTTTTTTTCTATGCTAGTCACATTTCCTAAATCCTTTATCAACGGCTGCTCTGCATATGAATGGGCTGTAATTGAACTGTCACATTCATGAAGGTCAGTAACCTTTCATTAGGAAGAATGTGTCTTTCTTGATAAATTGGAAAGTCCCTGAGGATTTGAAAGCTTTTTTTTTTTTTTACTTCATTCTTTCAAATATACCTTAAAAATCTAACACAGATCTTTCTCTCTCTTTCTCTTGCTCTCTTTTCACAGCACTCTGACAAACCCCTCGTCTTTGTCTTTGTCATAGCAGTTCCATGCAAAATATTCAATCACAAGCTTTCACTGTGACCTTCTTGAAAGCAAAATGGGAGGCATAAGCCCCCCATCCTCAACCTTTCGCTTTGAATTGCAGATAGCTGATACTTCTGCTCAAAAAGAAAAAAAATCAAAACCTTGGGATTAGAGTTTTTGCCATGTTCCTGCTTCTTCAGACTGACTTGAGTATCTACTGTAAAGTGACCCAAGTCAAACTGTGTTGGTGCCAGTATATCTGTCCATCTTTTTGTTGTATCCATTTATTTGCAGAGTTGGACAGCCAAACACCTCAAGTAGTGACAGGCTATATGTGAAAAACAAATTGTGGGAGAGAATTGTGCTTAAAAAAAATGCTTAGTACTGCAGACAGCTTTCGATCCCTGCCACAGGTTAGGGATGACTGAGTTGTACAGAGCTATCTAAGGAAAATAAGCTCTTCAGAGGAATGCTTTTGCGCCTTGATCTGCACCCTGACACAGCAGGGTCTTTAAAAGAAGCTTTGTGGCTGCCAAACTCATAACTGCTGCCAGAAGCTCAATTCCTTCTCCACATTTTGATCAGAAAGCATGTAGCAGGGTACATGGAAATCTGTTGAGCTTCCCGCCCTTACCCGTGCAAAGGTGCCTTCAGACGTCTTAAAAATACTACCAAGGCTGCTGATCACAGCGGCAGAAGCCATCAAGCCATCTGTTCCTGTAAGTCCCAAGACTAGGCCACGTTCTAGCTAGCTAAGCCTAGGGCCCATCTTCAGTCAGTTGACTGGCTTGATGTCAAGGGGTCAGAAAAAAGGCAGCTTGGTGATAGTCAGTCATTATCAAGACAGAAACACCAGGATGGTAAAGGGGAGACTTGATAAATGGAAACAAGCATTTGGCCTTTCGTCTTAGCCAGTCAAATACTTCAAGAAGTAACATGAATTACAGGTTCTCCAGAGCTGTCAGAAGACCATTCTTTTATTGTCAGCACCAACAAAATTGTGGCAATTGAAGATTCACCACTATAAGATGGACTATAGAGGAAAGAGAAGCAGCTGGAGTCCTTTAATGGTGCAGGCCACACTGGAAGCTTTTCAGCTGGAAAGACGAAAGAAGCAAACATTTCTTTTGATTTTTGCAGGAATGGCTGCAGAATGAATACATTCATTAATTAGGCTTAACTTACTTTTCTCAAGCCGTCTCTCAACTAGTGGACTTCTGCTGAGTTTATATGCCCAGCTTTGAATGGGAGTCCTTTACTGCAGTGCCGCAATAGAGATTTTCTTATACTAGTAAGGGAAGCCCTAAAAAAGATTCTCCCAAAGCAAAAAAAGAAAGGTGCTACCTGACTTCCATATTAAAGTCTTCCTCCAGCAGCAAGAGCATGTTTGAATTCATATGGAGAGGGTCTTTATTTAAAACCTAGATGTCCTCTTATGCTCCAGTTCTGCCACCACTCTCTAGACACAGAGCTCATGGTGGAGGCTAGCCAGGTGTGCCCAGAAGCATAAATCAGCCTAGATCATCATCAGAATTCTCTCTGCCACTGGTGAAGGGCCAGTACCTGTGATAACACCATGAAGAAAAAGACCAGCCTTTACCAGTGGCTAAAGGTATGTGGCAAACACTACCTAGGACTTTAAAATGACAGAAAGGCCTTCACAGACCATTACTTTTAGTGCCCCATTCAGGCTGCCCAATGTAAGATCCTAACTTAGAAATGCCTGCTGCAATGGTATCTAAGGTCAATAAGCAAGGAATGATTCAAACTCCCACCTTTTGTGAGCAGCAGTCACAATGCTTCGAGTAGGCAGGACTGACTTCTCTACATGCCTGACTTGGGTACTAGGTTGACTTTTTTTCCCACTGACTGCACAGGAAGCCAAGGTCTAGCAACTTGGCATAACAGGTGGTCAGAATTGCTCGCCACTCTCTTGACCTGACATGCTGTCATTGCTCCCATGTTTCATAGCAGGCAACGTGGAACACAGCTCACAGTTTCTAGCTCTCAGCATGATCCTTGCTCTGTGGCATAAATAGATATATTCTTGTGTGGTGCTTTTCAACTGAATGTCAGGAGATTACTCTGGAGCGAGCCCCGTTTCAGAGGCAAGATCCTGACAGCTTTATTAGGGAGAGACTAGTAAGCAAAGAAGAAAAGCAAAGTTATATTTTAATGTAAAGCACAGTTGACGGACCAGTTTTCCCAAGAGTTAATTTGGAGATCATTGCTGTTTTAATCTCCTGCAATGTACGTGGGTGTGCCAGTGATCTGGAGAATGGTTTCATGCAAGGACCCAAACATTCAGATACTTTCAGTTGCCAAAAAAACAGAATTAACTGCCAGTCAAATCAACTCAAGTGGAAGACCATAATCTTGGGAAAGAAATCTCATAAAAATAAATATTTTTAAAGATATTTTCTAGCATGCCTGGCTTAAAATACCCCTTGGGCAACACTTCTTGTGGTGTATTTTAACTTCTCATCTCAGATAAAAGGTTAATAGCCAAGTGGATGTGAGGTAACTACTTACAAATCTCTGGAGAAATTCTGTTCTGATTCACACTCTTGTGTCCTCTGTCCAGAGTACCCAAATTTCTTTCCTCACTTGAAACTGGAGGTAGTTTCCTACATCTCAGTACTTGGATTCATACACAGCTAAACCTTTTTGTATATCAAGGAATTTGGATTCCAAGACTTCACTTCAGGACTGTCTCAAATGAAGCCCTGATAACTGCATATGGAAAAACCATAGTGGTATATCACCTCATTATATATATCCAGACCAAAACAATGAGGCTTCTCAAGCACTCTGCACTGTGTATAAAATAAAAGTGGTTACAGAATTTGTTTAGAAGTGTGTTAAGCATTTTCCAGGCAGGCGGTGAATAAATCCACTTTACCACTTCATGGCTTTACAAAGAAGCCCATCCATTAACATGGGAACCCTCTTGTTTGCATTTCTTAACAGCTGACATTTGTACCTTTTGAAGGAAAGTGAAGGGCATCTCATTGCCTCATTGTTTAAATCAGTGTGGAAATAATGGGGATGATAGGGAATTGGAGCTAATTTCCTTTGTCTCCTATTCAGCAGATAATGGTGGTATGTGCGGGATGCTAAAGGCCAGGCAGAGGAGGTGACCTGAAGATGACTTCATTCTTATGAGGTTTATCAAAGGCTCCTGTCAGTCAAATGCATGCTGAGAGATTGGGGACTGGCCATCTGGTCCAAAGTTAATCAAAGAGGAAAAAGGAAAGTGAGGAGATGAAAAATCCCCCTGTCAGCTTTGTGCAAGGTGGAGGGAGATGCAGACAGAAGTGGGAACTCCGGTGCTCCAGCAGCCCAGCACCCAGGCTGGTTGGCCACGCTGCATGCAGAGAAGTAAACGCAGCAGAGTGGGGTGGAGGAACGTGGGGGAAAGGGAAAGATAGCATTGAATTTTCACTGGGATGATCCCACACCGGTTTTAAGTGGCAAGCCTGAAGGTCACTGCTGCTGTTAGCCATGCAGAGCAGAGGCAGAGTTGTTTCACTTGTCCTCAGAAAAAAAGGGGGAGTGACTGACTCACAGTAGGGAATCGGTGTAATATAAAACACAGGGTTTTCTGTCAGAGTGCCAGACTTCTTTCCTCGGAGTTTTGTTTCTTGCAAGCAGGAACAAGAGGTACAGCCATGCCACCTTCATGTCCTGCAGACACAACCCTAGCCAGCCCCTCACCTTCTACCCCCTCCACCCACTGGGCTCAAAACCAGGTGTCCTGCAAGCACTAGCCACTTCTGAGAGATTTGTGTAATTGGCCCATAATGGCTTTCCTCTCAATACTGACCCACGTACGTTTTTACACTGTGTATAAGCTAAGAGGGGTATAGAGAGGGGATTTAACAACAAAGGGTTTGTTTTGCTTTATGCTGAAAGGGTATCACACAATGCTTGTAAGAAAGACTGAAGACACCAGTCAGACAACTGAAACACTGTTTAAATGTGTGTGTTACGTAAAAACACATTATTTCACCATAGATGCATTCTGAAGTAAAACACCCGAGTGTGACAGCCTGTTAGTCTGATTTCCATAACCAGCCCTGTTCAGCTGCTCAAATCAGCTAAATAGAGACATATTTTTAAAACTACAAACGCTCAGATTGTGAATCCCTCCCTCGCGCTGGCAAGTAGTCATGCTAATGAGTAGTCTCCTTGACTCCAGGGGAAAAATTCTTGCCAGCAAAGGTTTCACAATCCCAGCCCTAAACATTTCTAAAATGATTAATCAATGTGAAGTAACTTAAAACAAAAAGAAAAAAAAAAAAAGAAGAGGAGGAAATAGGGAAAGGTTCTTTTGAAGGGCTGCAAATTAAGGCTGAGCACTAGGAGATGTTTTTGTGGACTTAGGCAGAGCTAAGGATGAATGTGCTGCCTCTAGTATGCACCCCCACACACACACCAGGACAGAAACATGCTAAAAGCGGAGAGAACGAGAACAAAAGAGTTTGGCTGTTTCATATACCTGGGGGCGGGACTCACTTCTCCATTAAGCTTCCGTTCTGCTTCCTCCTCAGGTCGAGGTCCAGTCAGGCCCCCATAGAGAGCAACATATGGAAAACAGTGGCAGGGAGTTCTGCTCTACCTGCAGCTTTGCTGGGCTGAGTCTCCTCCAATGCCCTGTTTGGGAGCATTGCTTTGCATGGCCAAGCACTGTAAAATAGAGCTGAGAATAGCAAGAGTGGAAGTACGCAGAGCTTTAAATAAACAAACCCAAACCTTTACAAAGCAACTAACCCCAAAGAATGTCTGCTGAACAGAGGATTTCAGTCAAGAGCATACAGCTCTGTCTGTATATACACGGTATATACACAGCTATAACACTGCTTGCTGCCCTCATTTTTTTAGTGAGTTTTTAAAATAGCAAGCAACCTGCTGCACACTAGGCAGCTTGAAACAGGCAAGGGTGGAGATTGGGAAGCCTTGGATTTTCTCACTGCTAATGGTTGACATGACCCTTATGCATGGGAATAAAAGTCAGTGAAGACTCTCATGGGAACCAAACACACACTGTAATTCTACTTACCCTGACTTGGTACTTGCTATCTACTGAACTTCCTTACCTGAGTTGTGTTGACTTCTGAAGGAAGGGAATTAGTAGCAGTAAGGGTTTTTTTTATCTGCACAGCTCTAGATCCGAGAAAAATATGACTAAGAAAATGATCTTTCCCAACCTCTGGAAAGAAAACGCAGCCATGTGTATCCCAACATAAAAACAAGCATCGGCATGTCTGAAATACTGTGCCTGCTATAATTAAAACTCACAAGCAACTACAAAATAACTATGTTTCTTTCTTTACAGCATGAAACCTGCAGATATTTAGAAATGGGCTGACAGAGAAGTCAGCAAGGAAATTTCACTAGAAACCTGCTATCCCCGGGATGAATTAGGGTTTTTTGTCAGACGGCAAGCCATTATCATATCTTTATGATTCCCTTTGCCCAGTTCCTGCTGGATCTCACAAAAGGAAAAAGCTTTAGACTAACCTGTGTCCACAAGCATTCCTAGTCTAACACATTGGTTGGATACACAGGCATGAACACGCTGTCATCAGCATGTCCTCCTCCTCCTTCTCGTGGGCTTGGAGTAATTTGGCATGCCAAGTTAGACAATGCCTTAAATCAAACAGTAGCTCCATTTTCTTCAGTGGCTGAGACTAGTTCCAAAAGCAGGTAGGAGATTTGGCTACCTAACCCCAAACTGATAGAAGATAAGTGACTATATCCCCTTGAAGACATTGAGAATATCCAGCTATGGTCTTTTCCCCGCACCCTCCACAACTCCCTTATTTCTAGTTAGAAATCATGTAATTGCAAATATCACAATATTAAGTCCTTCTTGAAGAACCTTTTCAACTTTCTTCTCTGTTATACTGCACGGTCAACAAGCAGCATGCTGAACATATGCTTTAATGATTGCCACAGCAATAATTCACAGAGAACCAGTTTTCTTTCAAAACACTTCAGAATAGCAAGGAGTTGGGGGAGGGAAGTTATCAGGATGCTGGAAAGCACTAATACAATTTATTAGACAAACACTGTGTAGATGCAATGGCAGGTCTGCTATCAAAGGCAAAAACCTTCAGGCATTTTACATCCCATAATCCCAATGAAAGCCTGTTTTTGCAGATACCCTGCAGTTCGTGAATCACTGGCTGTAGCATACAAAATCCCCTATTTAAGTAATTACAGTACAATACACAAATCTGCACAGTGGCTGATGTTATATAAAATTTTCCAAGGCAGTCTCAAAACTACAACTAAAAAAAAACCCAACTGGAAACAAGTGTCTTGCAGTATGTGTATTTTGTGAAGTAGATGCTCTGATCTAATTGTATTAGGTCTGTCCTGGGGACTGGAAGAGGTCTGGCAATACAGGGACCCAAGTGAGCCATGGACAGAGAATGGCTCCTGTTCCCAGACATTGTTTTCCATGTGTTTTAACTTGGGCTTCAGTATACCCTCAAGCTCCCTATTTTTACCTACTTGAATGGTTTTGTTATTGCTACCTTAGTTTTCAAACATCAAAGAACACAGAAAGATCTCAAATCTCAACCCTGGCCTTGGCCGTGCATTGCCCCAGTAATGGGGATGGCTTCCTTTTCTTCAGTGGAATGAACCAAAAGCCTGGTATTTTAGGAAGATACCTAAATTCTACCAGGCAGTATGAAGTCTCATCTCTGTACTCAGTTCTGATTTATCTCCACACCTGGGCAGTTCAGCTTCTACATTCAGCAATAGGGAAAGTAGGCTTTCTTTCATGAAAAGCCCTTATTTGCTTGACTTTGTTTTCATCTACAGACTGCGTATTTCACCAAAGCTTGTACCCTTAAGCTAGTCTGTAAATCAGACTTGGAGTGACAAGCATGTGGCATTTTGCCAAGTCACATCCAGATCAGACCAGCAACTCTCAGTCATACCCACATAACCAGAGCACCAATGAAAAAGGATAAAGAAGGGCAGAACTGCATTATGATTTGCAGAGCATGATGAATATGTTTAATTCAGATTAATTAGGAAATGTGTTCTACTCCTCTACTTACAATTTAAGATCAAGCAAAGATCACAGCAGAAACAAAATCTGAACTGGAAAATGAGCATTATTTATTGCAAGAGTTTGCTGACTTCCTCTTTCAGAGGAAGTACACAGTCCTCCTTCAGTGGAAGTGACTGTTTTAGAAACATTGATCTGAATCAGACTTAGCATTTTCAGAAATCTCCTGTACCTCCCACAAGGTCCAGCTCTTCAGTACAAACTTTATCTTCTTATTCTTGGTGCAAGGCATCTGCAGAACAGTTATAACTTGGTTTGCAAAGAGAAAAATTATAATGGCCCACAAAACATAAGGTCAATAGGCGTTTTGCAAGTGTTCTCTGAACTGGAAATCTTTCTCCAAAGCATTTTGCTACAGCCCAATAAAACATTACATGCTGGCAGAATTTTATCCTGTTAAAGTTGGCAAAGGTTTCTTCACCAAAGAGTAAGTTTTGTTCAGGTTTAATTTACTTTCATACTCCCCAAAAAATCAATGCAATTGCTCAGGTGCAGACTGAAAGGTTCCTGAGATAGTCCAAATTAAGCGATCCACAGCAACCAAGGCACAAACACCAAATGCACAGTGAAAGCGGGGAGGAATAGCAATTATCAGCTCATGCAAAGGCTGCCTGTGTTAGGTTCGCGTGAAGGTCCCAGGGCAAGCTCTGAAATTGGACAAAAGTTTTTGTTTGAAGGAAGGCTGAACCATGATGCAGAAGGTTTTCCTGGGTTAGGTCTGCCTTTTGCTACAAGCATCAATCACAAAGAGTGCAAGCGGTTTGAGTTAAAGACACAGTGAAGAGTTTGGCAGAAGTTTGGACTGCTCTGTATGTGGGATGTTGTGATTCCTCCAGCTGCGATTCCCTAGGATGCATTTCAGCTAGCCAACACCTGACAGGCAGTATTTAGGAGGTTATAAGTCTTCTTTAGAAGAAAATTACAGCAGAAAGAGGTCCAATATAACAAGTAAAACATGAGAAAAAGGTTTCTCACAGTTTGTGTTCCAGGTGCCGAGCTGAAATCCTGGCTCCATAAAAAGTCTTTTGCTGTGCACTTCTAGGAGGCCAAGTTTGTCAAAGTCTAGCTAGCTTTCATATATATTTGACTTGCTATGTTGCCTAGCATCATAGTCAAAGAAGAGTAGATTCAATCTCACTGCGAAGAACAAATATAGTATACACTGAGGTGGAAAACTCTTTGGTTTGCATAGCCCTGTGCACCTCAGCAGGCAGCCATTTACTAATACGAAGAAGGTGTCCCCATCCTATTCTCATTTATTGGATTTATTTGCCAGAGGCAGGGATGCAGAACTTTGAGACCATTTTTTGACATAGTTGATGTGTTGGTGCTGATTTTATTTTTCTCTGAGAGTTTTATTGACTCAACAGAATACCAAGAATTTTGATTCAGGGATCATATTGCTACAGCATGACAACTGGTTTGTCTGCTGTAACAGAGAAAAGTTGTACCACAGTATCTAATCATCCATTTTCATATGCATATAGGTTGTTTTATGGCTTTAATTTAAAGAATAGAGCAAAAGATCCAGCCTTATGAAAAAGGGCAGTTGTGGCTGTCATACAGATGTTTTGCTGAAAAAACCCTGACTCACAAAGTAAATCCAAGAGGTGCGAAAGAAAGGGTGCAGCTTATTCACTCCTGCCATTTTATGTCAGCTTAACAAACCCATTGCTGTCAAAAATGCAGCAGTAATACAACAGATAAGATAGCCCAGTATCTTCTCCTCGTCTTCTCAGCATCTAAACACAAAACCCAAGAAACACAAACAAAAGTTAAAAAAGGGGGCAATTTTTCATGGGGCATGTCCAATACCCAATATCTGCCTTTTCCTGTGTTCATGGTCAAACTATCAATGTGAAACAGCACTGAAATGAATGTGCATCCTGGTAGGGTGGATGAGCTCATGATTCATGAATAAGATTAGACCAGAGCTTCCAGAAAAAACAGGTATTAATCTATGCCCCTTTTCTTGTACTTCCCCTTAGCACCCATCCTTCCAAAATCCAGGGAATGAAATGATCATCAGAAGAAAACAGCATTAAAAAGAAAGATAAAAACCCCACAGCTCTGCTAATCACTTGGAATAGTCTGTATAGCCACCAACTGAAGCAGGAATCTTTGGTCTATTGTGGTGTATTATGTGACTTCAAGAAAATGAGATGGGAAGGTAAATATACAAAGCAGGATTTAGCAAGGTGCTGGGTGAAGAGGGACAAAACCCCTTCTTACGGTTGTCAGTAAAAAGGAGGGTGACACTCTTACAGAGTTAGAGGAGGTCAATAAATCACCATCCTTATCTTGCAAACAGAGCCTGTGACTTCAAAAATTAGCTCATTTATTCTGCACAATTAAATTTATTGAAGTGTGACAGAAAAAGTTTAGCAGTCGTTGATGCAGAAAGGCAGCAACAACAGAGGCAGGCAACTGACTGAACGACACAATTAGCTGATTTTCATTTTATTTATCAATATAATTATTGAATTGTATTTATCCTATTTCACAGATTTTTACCATTATTAGAGCCTGGGCCTCAAGGGAAAGAATTAGTTCAAATTTTCAGTCTAACTTAATGTGATTACAGAGCTGCTAATAAAAGAAAAGTTCTATAAAGTGCTACACAATCTTGTATTCAATGTCACCCCACCATCAGGCTCTGAAATCCAGAGTCCTTTCACGTAAAGGCAGTAAATTGAATATGAATTGTGAATGCACTACATTCCCTAGATGGCAACGAAACATATGTTTGGATCACATCTTCTTCCTGGATCACAGGATCACATCTTGATGCTGCCTCAAAGGAGCCAAAATTCCTTCTGAGTTTTAAACTCAGGGATACGTTTCTTTCTTANAGCAGCACATGAGTATGGTTCTTACACAGAATTACAACATTGACCATTTTGGTACACACTGAAAAAATTTAACTCCAAAACTTCTGACAAGATTTTTTAAAACAAAATAAAAGCTATTGACAAATCAGAANAAAAAAAAAAAAAACAAACCCACTGCACCCTCTTTGTCCCCACCCCTACTTCAAGCTTCAGTAAACTTATTTGGAAATGTTCTGAAAAAAGTGCAGGAATATTGGAGAAAGACTGCCGTGCGAGAGGAGCAGCACATGAGTATGGTTCTTACACAGNAAGAGACAGAATGAGAAATGCTGGACCTGACTCACGTACATATTCCACCCTTGCCTTCTCCATACATAAGGAAGCAAGCATATGTTCAGCAGTAAGCTATATAATAATTCATGTCCTTTCTCACAGGTTCAGGAAATTAGACCACATGCTATTGCGAGTGTCTAACTTTTCCAATGTTTTGAAAGACTATTTCCATTGCAACTAGCTTATTCAGTTCTACCCTCCACTTCCATTCCATAAAAATTAATTTATTTGCTCTGAGAAAAAGACATACAGGCCATTTTTCTAAATGTTGGTCAAAGTGTCATGAAACATTGCCTAAAACATTAAAAAACTGAGAGGGCCCAACATAATTCTGTAGCCATAATTAATAAGAATGAATATTATTACTTACAATAAATAGCTGACTTTGGGTGATAAGATACTTCCAGAATTCCCACCGACTTAAACAACATATTCCAGTCACTGGGATCTTGATGTCTGTGTAGGCTCAGACTATATTTTGGGAATTTAGTATAGTGACTTCTGCAGGAATGAGCAAGAAGGGAGGTTTAAGTCTAATAATTTATATGTCTTACAGAGCTAATAAACTGGATCTCACTGGGACTATTCGAGTTAAATTTGACATGCACCATCTACGGAAAAAGGGATCAAAAGAAAGAAAACCATATATTGCACATTTTCTTTTGTGTATTTCTTTCGGGTAAAGCCTGGAAAGTTGCCTCTCCATTTATGGAGAATTATACACCCCACCGGGACCTGGGGTTGACAGAAACCATTCCATAGCAGCACCATGCAGTGATCTGCCCACCTCCAGAGACACAGAAGCAGAGGTGGCCCTGTCTCCAAAGAGCCTTCACTTCAGCATCAGAAAGGTTATAACAAAGGGACAGATGGGAACGAGAAGGGATCAAAGAACAAAAGATACTTTTAATGGTTTAATTGACTGAAGATGTTTCCACTTCAGCCAAGACAAGCAGAATCTTTGTTGCTTTTGTTTGTATTCAGTATCAGCAGAGAATAGCATGCCTTCGAGGACTAACTTCTTACAATCTCTGCAGAATTCAGCACAAAGTGCAGGAAATGGGCTTCTAGACATGAGTGAGTATTCAGCAGTTCAATAACTACAATTTCAGTCTTCTATGGTACTTTTCACTCCAAGAACCCCAAATCATCTTGTAAAGAAAGAGTAAGAGTATCCTTGTGTTATGAGATCCCAATTCGGCAGGTAAACCTCCCTTATACCCACAGCCCCTCAAAAGAGGTAAGAAAGGCTTTTGAACATAAACCAACTGGATTTTACTAGAATATAAATTAGAATCCTTAACTTCTCCAAGCAGTGTAAACTGGACTGACTGGGTCAAACACAATCACCATAAAAAGAATAACATAAATCAGTTTTTCCCTGCCCACTGCATCCTTACAAGGATGCATTCTAGCCTGGTTTCATTCAATTCAGTCAATATTTTGACCACAGCAAGCCATGCATAGTCCCTTCTGATCCCTATGAAGCTTCTTCTTCCCATCCCAAAGACACTTGATTGTGATACTGCTTCTTGCTTCTCTGCTACTTCCCAACCTGCCCACTGGACTGGAGGCCTCTCTTACTGAGTGGTTGCTCATCCCTGTCTGCCATACCCTACCTCGTCTGTGAAATCACCTCCTCCTTGGCACTACTGTGTGGATATAAAGGGTAGGAGTACCTACCCATCTTCCTCTCACAAGGGCTGCAGCTGAGCCAACTATGTCTTTTTAAAAAGAAATCTAAACTATAAACTGAGAACAAATAAAGCAGACACTGTCCATTGGACCTTGGCATTATTCTCGTTTTCCATTTGGGAAATAGGAGCCAAGAAAGGGAGATAAAGATAATAAAGATTACCGGGAGACTTCTGCCTTCCCAGGTGTGCCTTGCATGACCCTCCAACCCCACTTTGCTGGCTTACACAGCATGCCATAAAAACATAGATGAGTCCATTTTAAAGTCTTTCACGTGCTGGAGACTCTAGCAAAGCTTACACACTTGTCACTCAAAAGGATATTGTTCATGTGCATATATAGAACATTGGGCTTAATCCATCTGATGTACAAAAGTTTGTGTCTTAAAAATGTCACAAGCCTGGAGGATGTTTTTCTCCACCTACAGCAATCAACATTGCTTTGTTTTTCTCTCTACTTCCCAAAATAAAAACTTAACCAGGGCAGTTTTGTTCAGGGATTAATTTGCTTTTTGACTGACTTCACAATCTTCCCAGATTAACCCCATGGACTGCTGTATAACTGTCAGGCCTCTGAGCTGACTTTTCATTCCAAATCAATGTTTTCTAAATAATTATTTACCCATGAACAGGTCACAGAGGCCCTGTGGCCCTATGGCAATATTTTCCTTCCCCTTCCATATGCAGAATCATTACTCAAAAGGGCAATGTGCCTCAGGTTTCCAAACTACTCACCAATTCATCTTTTCTTAAAGCCATATTATGCATAAGTATTAATGTGCAGCACCAAAGCTGGAGAAAGCCTGTCCAACTCTTCAGAGGAAACAAATTAATTGAATACAATCAGTGAGAACAAAATTCAGAGGAATCCTGCGTGTACAAAGTTCCTGAGCCCCTCCTAAGCTTTTCAATCAACAGGGGCCCAGGCAACAGTAAATAGCAGTTCTGCAAAGCACAGGGAGCCATATAATTTCATCGTTCTATATATCAGTTTTCTTATCCAGAAAGTGAAGATTTAGCAGCCAGCCTGAAACATTCAGCACTCCGGTGCTACAGGAGGCTGCCAACAGGGATTATTCCAGGCCTGAAACTGGGCGAGCTGGAGTAAAGGGAGAGGATCACAGAGGTGAGTCCACAGCATGGAGGAGTGCAGTCGAAGAGGTAGAGTTGCACAACATTTCAGGGTGAAGGAACCCACTCCTCTCCATATGGTTTCTGCTGAATTGAACAACGCCTTCGCTTGGACCTGTCCTGAGTTCGAACACAAAGCAAAATTCCCTTACAAGAAAGCTGAAGTGCTACAAAAACTGATTCAGCTCTGTCAACTCCAGCTTCCCCACCAGTGTTCTGCCCACCACTTCCTTTGCAGCTTCATTCAGATTAAATATAGCTCTGCATGACAGATCTGACCTTCACCTAGGTTGAGCTTAGCTGGTGGAGGGGCAGGTTACTGCTCCTTCAAAGCTAGTGACCTGGACATGACAGTGGGCTGTATGTCAGTCACAAGGGACAATACTTGGAGCCAACACAACTGAGAGTGAACAGGTAGCTGGGCCACGACCTGAGTTCGTGACTCTTCTCCCATGGCTCTGATGAGACTTTGCAGAGCAGGATATGCTCAGGGCTTGTACCACTGCTTACGCAGTTTGACAATAAATAAGAAATATTAAAGGAATATAGCCTGAAACAGCCAAGTTATAATTACAGACAATTACGGCTAGAAGTCAGATCCTAAAGGAAATGGGGAATAACTGTAGAAAATGGGATACTGAAAGCCTCTGTGGGAAATGGTGTTTTATCCTGTGCCTAGTTGCAAACAAGATAAATGAATACAGATCAAACAAAATGTTCCCTCCCCCCAACTCTCAGAATTTTTGAACAGTAGGAAACCCTCCAGTCTGGGGTTGAACAAAAAAAATGCTTTGAAAGGTATGATGCAACTGAAGGAGTAGGCCAACAGACAGACTTTGGAAAAGGAAACACTGTATTTAATATCCATTACCTGCCTTTATACCATCTAAGATGTCAGAACACTGACTGGGCCTCCTCTCTGCATCTCAGTCACCAGAAGCTGGTGGTCAGCAGAGCACCCCGTTGCTGAGCAAGGAGGTCATCAAGAAGACAGAGCCAAGATCTTCACAGTGATGTGTGGCGGGAAGACAAGGCATAAATTGAAACAAGAGAAGTTCAGACTGGCTATAAGGATATTTTTTTTTTCACGCCCTGAGGACAATCAGGGTTGCCCAGAGGTTGTGCAGCTTCCTTGGAGGTTTTCAAGGCCCACCTAGATAAAGCCCTGAGCAACTTGGTCTCATCTCATGGCTGATCCTGCTTAGAGCAGGACATTGGACTAGAGACCTCCTGAGATGTTTTCCAACCTGAATTATCCTATGATCTTGCCTGCGCTGAAATTTTTTGCCTGCTGCATATTCATGGATCCTGTACGAGAAAAGAAAGCAACTCTACATTTGGTAGCAAGGACTGTCTCCTGGCACTGGTATATTTGGGTTCTGGTCCCTTTTGTAATGGCCAGTTAAGTACCACTACAATTACATTACAATTGAGATTAAATTTAGATGTATATTTAGATAATACCTCTGTGTTAATACCCAAGTTTGACTTTGGTGTGTTAACAAGCAAGTAATTTCCAGCTCAGAAAAAAGTTTGCATGCTGTACACTGCCATACATTCTACATACAGCATGGTGTTCTGCTACAGTGATCCACAAGAAGAAAAAATACACGCACATGGGAAATTAAGCTTCATCTCCTGCAGCTGGAGCTGTTCAAATATCCAAGGTTCCATCAGACTCTTCCAGCTCAGCGCCATCTTCCCTTGCATTTCTGGGGGATGAGAACATAAGGAAATGCCATTCCTTTTACAGCTAAATTGTGTTATTACTCCAGCTACTTCTGAGATACTGGTACTCAGTACTGTTTGTTCTCCTAGCAGCAACTTTGAGGAACTCAAACAGTCATATATTGCTCAGAGAAAATACAGAAGAAAAACAAGCTGAAATTTTGGTGAAGACCTTAATTATGAACAGAGAAGGTGAAGTACATTTTTTTTTTCGAGTCCAGAATGTCCATCCCATACAACACAGCAAGAATTTCTAACCCTTCTGAAGCAATGCCATTGATGCCAGATACTTAGTGCAATGATTTCAGCAGTGAATGTCAAATCACTCTCAAATATTTGTGTGTTTCTTAGCTCCTAAACTGACAAGCTTTAATTTAAGCAGATATAAGTGAAATCTGCCACAGCACATGTTGGTTAAGATATTTAAACGATACAGGCCACAATGAGAAAGACACAGAGCACATGCAATCCTCATTAGAATCAGTGTGGCAGGGGCTCTTCTCATTACAGTTACTTAAACAATAAATTAATTAAAAACTCCACAAAAAGCCCAAGCCCAAAACTATTCAAGATGTGTGGGAAAAATGCCACACTCTTGCAATCTGCTCTTCATGGAAAAAAATGGCAGTCCTCTCTTTTAATCTTTATTCTCATCTTTATTTCTCTTTTCCCTACAGAACCCATGTAGAGTGTATAATACATAACTAAGCAAATGAGGCAATGGAAAGTGCGAGGATATTAATTACTGCATCATACCTCTGAGCAACCTCGAGTCAATAGACCCCAGCAGCGTAGATAGTGGCAAACTTAACTGGGGGTGTCATCAAGTTGCTAAAAGAATTCCCCAGTCCTTAATATAGCATACCTCTCTAAGTCCATACTCTTGTGTTTTGCCCATCCTTTAGAGATATAGTAAGCTGCATAGGAAGCCCTTTTTATTTAACTTTTCTTAGGAAAGCACTACATGTCAGCCTGTATCTATCTATATTCTCTCCCCACACAAAACCCTTTTGAACCTGTTGGCACATTTCAAGTTAACCTACTAGAGGACTAAGAGATAAAAGATGAAATTCCACAAATATTGTGAAAGTAAAAGGAAATAATTGTAGTGCTTTTAACAAAAGACACCTCTAAGAAAAACTCTTTTATCGTATTTATTAGTCACCAGAGAATCCCCAGAGGCAAGCACTTTGAGGAATTTCCCAATCACAGCCAAACCTTGGAATAGAGCTCATACCTTCTTAGACACAGGATAATTCCGTGACAAGATCCAAAGCCATAGAAAACCAGGCTTCACATGTGCCGCTCATTAATTCCACCTACCAGACCCTGATTTCAGACCTGCATTTGGATAGAAGCAATTGGTTATCTCCACCTGTCAGTCCAAGCCCATGGAGGGCAAAGGACTGGATCTAAGTCTCCAGTTAGGTGTCCACAGTGCCACTCAGATGGAGCGGAGAGGCCTGACAGCAAGTAAGTGATCTTCTGTCCCTCCCCTAACCACTGGGTCCTCCTCCAGACCACTCACTGAGGCACCTTTAATTCTTCTGCTGAGCACGTCCAGAAAAATAACTGTCTTGACCACGTTGAGCCAGATGTCTTGGAGCCTTCATACCCCAGAAGCCGTTTGGGAAGTATGAACTAGGTCCTCCAGTGCTGATGTTCACTTAGCATACGGCCAGTGGAGAGGAGAAAGTCCTGTTGAACCCATCCTGTTACACAACGAGCAACAGCTCAGTTCCTAGGGTTGAGCAAGGCTGCACAGGTGGGACTCTTTTTTTTTTGGATCTGGTCACTTTCTGCCCAAACTGCCTACATCACAGGTAGCTTTCAGAAACTTTCTCTTGATCTGAAGCCAAGGGAACTGGAATTGGCCAATTATGATAATGATTAACTACAGATGCCCTGTTAATGCCCTGCTGAGATGATCAGCCAATGAATTCCCATCTGAAGATAAGTGCCTAAGAAAATGGAACATAACTGGAACATGCCAATCTCTCTCCACTGACTGAAGAGGCAGCCTAGATCATTAAACCTCTATCTGCCACCTTCACAATCTGTCCTTTGGACTCCTAAATATCCAACTCACTTCTGAAATCCTTTGAACTTGAAACAGTTTTATTTTTAGTAAACAATCCAGGCAAACTTGTGAGATTCAGTTCTGTTGTGGTTTTGGTTTCAGCCCAGCCGGTGACAAAGCACCACGAAGCTGCTCGCCCACTCCCCACCCCCGCCCCTGACCACGTTCGGATGAGGAGAAAAT
>VYZV01012869.1:171202-195163 GCA_013401275.1 Pandion haliaetus
AAAAAAAGTATGTGTGTGTGTAGAGATACAGATATCTATCTCTTTCTGCCATTTCTAACAGCATGCAGTGCTACAGTTCATAGCAGGATCTGGCACTGATGAACCAACACGTGCATGTGAATATGGCCCAGCAGAGATGGATACATTTGTTTGTATACTTCTGCTGCATCTGGGGTGGAATATGCATTTAATTTCTTCTCTTTTGGCTAATTTGGAGAAGGCTCAAGCCACTAAGCCCTAGTAGCATACCACCCGACAGGGCATTCCTGACCCAAGCCACAACACCTCTGGGTAGCCAAGCTGCAGGGGTAAACCCGAGAGTTTCCACAGCCCAGCTCACTACACTACAGGATCACAACTGTGATAACATGATCTTCACAGTTCTCTAGGGAGAAATCTAATCAAAAACTTTGCAGAACTACAGGCCTCACTTTTCTGTTCACAGGACAGACCATTTATCTGTGGTCATGGTATGCTGCATTTATCTGAAGATTATGTTCAGCTGTTCCCTTTCCAAACCTTTTGGTACAAGTGCCAGTAGATGTTCATTCACTAGCCTGTCAAGGATAAAATGAATGCAGGGGAATCTTGGAAAGACATCAAGCAGAGAGGAACCTGGATCACAATAATGAGGTATCGAGTGCAGATGAAGATCCAAACTTATCTAGGGCCTGGCGTTTAATTGGTCCCTTTCTGTTCATAACTTCAATGTTTACAAAACTCTCTAAATTTTTAGACAAGCACCTTCTGTGACATTGGCCATTGAGGAATTCATGAGAGTTTTGGTAAATGCTGGGAAAATTGGCCTTTTTGGCATGGAGTTATTACTTTTGCCTCTGGGAAGCAAAGAAAGTAAAAATAGATCAGTAACTACAGCTTAAGAGAAAGGTTTACATAGCCCATGTAAATGAAAATTTTGGCCAGACTTCTTTTATTTCCAACTCTTTCATCTTCATACTATCTTTTCAGCTTTACATTAAAGATGGTTCTTATCACAGAAATCAGACTCAAATCCAAGGATAGATGTGGAATATCCTCCACCTGGGTCAGCCCCTTTTAACCCCAACTCTGCCCATTACATTGCTTAAACCCTGGTTCAGAACTAGCCACAGCTTCCAGGCTGCCCTCTTTTTAAAAAAAAAAAAAAAAATCTCTCTCTTTCTAAACTTGCTGCCCATAAAGCATTCCTTAGCTTCAATTTAGCCTGGCTCCCTGCAGGCCATCCCACGGTCACTTCAGGAGAACCTGTCCTATTGTTCCATACTTTCTGCCTCCTAGAGTTAATATGCGCTGTTCAGGAAACAAAAGCAAATACTAGTTTTCTAGTGTGACATGACCTTATAAGTTTCTTGCAAGCCCATCTCCTCCCCTTTCTCCCTGTAAGGCCAGAAACCTGTTGCTACAGATTTTTGGTACTCAAGACTGGAGTCAACCATCAGAGTGATGAGGGGGTATGCAGCAACACAGCTGCTCTCCGCTCACATGGCGAGTGCTAAAGGGGAAGCTACCGGCATCTCTGTCCCTACCTCGATAAACATTGCTGTCCAGATATTGAAACTAGTTGCAGATCTCCCCTTCGCTCCCATGATGAGCGGATCCAGACCGCTGACTCAAAATCTCCATGCTCTGGGATCCCTTTCCTGTTTTAACAAAGACAATTTCAAAATCTGGTAGCTTGGAAACTCCCAGGGCTCAATACAAATTACTTTAAGTCCCAGTGGAAAACAGATTCTTCTGTTTCAATAACATACAGTTTGTTTAGAGAGCTGGCAATTCAGAGGAGACTGAACCACGGTTCCTGCCAAGCCTGGGCCTCACACCACAGTGACTGGGGCAGTGAGTAAGGATTTATATTTTCCCACAGTGGTGGAATTGAGACATCATTCATGTAGATACGTTGCCTGGTGTTTTAAATGATAGCTGTTAAAGATTGTCCCCCACACTTCAGGAAGCTGAGAGTGCCTCTTTGTCAAGTCACCTGCTTGGGAAAACTCTGATCAGGTCATGTACCTCCAGGAATATCTTGGTTCGGATACCCAGCTGGCCTTTAAAACATAAACCAAAGTTGTCCTAAGGTTATGTAAAGGAGAACCTCAATAAAACATAGATGGAAAAACATTTCTTCTCCTCCTTCAGTTGGCACCTGGCAGCCTTCTCACTAGTTACATCCATCCTCACACATAAGCCCCACACTTACAGCAGTCCAACACCGTCTCAGAGACCTTCTCCTCAGCCTGCTAGAGGCTTATGCTAAATACTGACCTAGCCTCCGTCCCATCCAACCATCAATATCTTTAATCACCTTGCTGACTTGCTAACTGCAGGGGAAGGGGGATTATTCCTTGTCATCCTCAGCCCAGCAAACACCATCCTTGTTAGTCACACAAGTCCAACACCTTACAACGTCTCAGGTCTTCCTTATAGGCAGTGGTTGCTGTTACAGCCCTACAGGAACCAAATGTATTCCCTCCCTCCTCAGGGGAAAATGCCAGCAACACAAAGAGCCTACCTTCCCAAACCTCTCTGGAGTTAGCACAGCAGTCAGCAAGAGCCAGGAGCTTTCTACAGAGTCCCAGAGCCAGGACTGCCACTGGGTTTTAACAGTGTACAACACAGGCAGATGTGGCCAAAGAAATCCAGCTGCTGCCAAGCTGGTTGCATTTTGGGTACAACTGGGTCTTCAGGCTGGCCAGTGCTTTTGCTTTTTTTGCTTTTTTTGTCTTCTCACACCTTTTCCTTAATGTGGGCAGCCCAAGCCTGCCAAAGGGGTGAAGCTCTGCAGAGATGTGAATCCAGGCTACTCAAAACAGAGGGAACACAGACCTTGGAACAGAAAAAACCCCAGTCCCCTCCACTTCTTCCCCACTGCACCTTCCTGGCTGCTGTGTGTTCACATGCTAGGGAGCTCCCAATCCTTCTCTCAGTCCAACAGTTTTCAGTGTGCTCTGCTCAGCTCCAAGCCCTGCACCATTCCCACTGGCTCCCAGGAGACCCTCCACGAGGGCCATGTGGGGATGTCACAGCCCAGCGTCATGCTCAGGAGTTTCCCCGTGAGCTCTGCTCCACGTTTGGGGGTGTGTGTCAGGGAGAATGGGATGCCCCACACTGCCCTTTGTAAAAGCTCTTCTGCCAGCCCTATAGCCTTCTGAGAAGGGGCAGTTTTCCCTTCTCTACAGAACTGAAGCAGGCAGAATAAAACGGCCTCCCTCTTTGCTGCTCACCCACAGCTTTTATAACAAAACAGAACACACACTAGCTGCAAATGAACAAAATAAGTAGCTACCTCCCTTCACAGCAAATTATACAGCTTTTCCTGGCATACCTTTCCACTCCAAAACCATCCCAAGAATGAAATCAGTAAGTGGGCACCATCAGGAGACTGGAGACAAGTACCAGAACAAGTTCTACCATAAATCACTTGTGTAGCCACAGATACACATACAATGATGAGGACAGAGAAAAGCCCATGAGGAAATCAACCATTTTGTCATCAGAGGACAGCTTGAATATTGTGCAGTAAATAAGGCTAGGGGCCACACACTGAGCAGTAAGGAGAAAACTAAATATTAAGTTGCTGCTCAGTAATTGAGCACAGCCCATTCTGTGCACGAAATAAGGCAGGGATGAAAGAGGGGGAAACTAGCAGAAGCATATGTAATTAAAGGCTACAGCAGAAAAACATTCACAAGGGGCCTAACTGAAGATACCAGGGGTAACCAGAGTTCTGGCATTCACTGACTTGGAAGCATCACGCACATGCGCGTATGAGTGCGTGTGTGTATACATGCTGTGCACATTTGATTGCCCCATGCACAGGTAATCCACACAAAATCAGCGGCCAAGTCCCTTGAGAGGCTTCCACAGGGAAGGGAACTGGGGTTGGAAGAACAAGTGTCAGAGCTCCAGCAGCAAAATGCTATGCAGAATGTCAAAGTAAGTGTTTCCTTATACTGCTTGTGCACATATATAATTCCTACTATGGCAGAATTTAGGTGAGTAGGGAGGCAATTACACTCAATTTGCAGATTGTCTGCCGGAAAACAGCAGCCTTGCCTTTGCAACTCTGAAGGCATCCTTTAACTAATTTCTTTTTTAATGTGTATGCATTCAGCTTCAGTGTGAGCAGTGGCTGGAGTAGGAGAAATTAATGATACCTAACTTCTAGTGATAATCTTTAGTGGGAAGCTAGGCACCTACCTGTCATTTATGCCTTTTAAAAAAAACCTCCTCCAGAATGCTGTTTGCCTGCAGATCATGCAGCTCAGCTGGCTTTGACAAAAAACAGTTGTTCCAATTTCTGGGACAGGCTAGAAAGAGTGAGCGTAGTTATTCTTCCCCAAGGCAAAGCCTGGGTGGAGCTGGAAGAAATGACAGCAGGCAGTGAATGGGAAATGCAGGTAGCCCAGCAGTGGAAGCAAGTACTGAGGTAGCAGCTGGGACGAGAGGGAAAGCAGTCAGTTTTAGGGGAGAAGAGAAAATAGAGAGGGAATGCTGTTCTCTCTAGGCACTTTACTGCAAATTACAAAAAGAAGCATGGAAACGGGAAATCAGAAGGCAGCCCTTGTTCCTTTATTTCTGGCAACCCAGGAAGCCTTGTTCTGCTCATTAAAAAAATGACCAGGCTATAACATAGCGAGAGAGGAAGGGACTAGCCTGGCCATTTTTGGGGGGGCACCAGCCACCTCTCTTCTGAAACTCACAAAAGCTGTCAGAAATTTTCCCACTGGTTTGGGGCTGGGGGGGTGCAGAAAGCCGATTATTAATCTCTAACACATGCATTGTCTCAGCAGTTGCAGTGGGGTGAGGCACAGGGGTTTTAATTTCTGCTTTACATCCTTCCTGCTAACGCCCAGCATGCCTCTCCCTTCACTGCACGGCTTTGATACCTCCACTCTGACCATTTTCCAGCTTCTTTTTCCAAAAGTCAGCTGCAGGGCTGGGGAAGGTGGTGAAGCACCATGCGGGAGCAAAACCCAAACACGGACACTTAAAGCAAATATTATTTTTCAACTGAAAGAGTTTAAAATTTTTTTTCCCAGTTTATTTTTAGAACAATGGTAAAACATACAAACCCTGGAGGCATCAAGCACTTTCCTGCTGTGCTAGTGACTTAATTTATTTCTTTAATTTGTTAAAACCTCACCAAAATAATTTTATCCTTTGGAGACTTCACTAGCCCAAGTTTTGCATGTATTATTTGCTGCAAAAGATTAATGAGGTAGCAGAGGCAATTTTTAATGGATTCCCTTGGTTTTCTCTCACTCTCCTTCACTTTTTCTTTTTTTCAACTCACATGGCACTCCAGGTCCATGAATCTGCTAAGTGCTCTCCGCGGACAGGATACAGGGTGCAGGAAGAAAGTAATGAAATCAAAAAGCCTCTTTCACAACAGCTTCTCCCCTTCTCTTTCACCACCCAGAGATACCGCATTAACCACTGTGCTGCACCAACCTCCTGCAGATTATACGCCTCCGCAGCCCATCCTTTGCAATGCTCTGAGGGAACGGACGGAGCTGAACACCCCAAGTTTACAGGAAGGCTGCGTGTGTGACAACCGCTAATCCTACACACAGTTCAGAGGTGCTGTCAGCTAGCCAGGCGATCCACTAAGGGCCTTCTTTTGGCTAGGTTAGAAATCTGCTGACACTCCCAGAGACTCTTGGGGAGCGTTTTGGAGCTCGGCCGCAGAAACCTTCCAATTGACCTGCTCCTCTTACGGGAACTGAGTGCTGCCTGGAGTGTAGCAGCAGCACAGACTTCAGTGGCAATGGCTAAGAATCAGATCTGTTTCTCTTTCTTCATCCAGAATAACCAGGCTGCTCGTCAAGAAGACTCACTATGCTTAGAGGTGTCTAAATCCTTTCTCCTCTCTTGGCCCACATGCAGCCTCTATTACAGTACAGCTCTGCAGGGGAGATTTTGCCTAATGGGAGAGAGACACGAGGAAAACAAAAAGTCAGGGAACACAGAGTGGGTTAAGATGCTGGGGTCAGGGCAGAGAGAGAGGTGACAAGTTCCTTGTGATAGCTTTAGAGACAGGATAGGTCTGTGATGGGGTAAGGGCACATGAAAGGGAAAAGAAATCACAACTCCCTGCTGCAGAAGTGAGGAAAAGGAAGGTGCAAGTCTCCTGAAAGGCAGCCAACAGAGGCTTCCGCTCTTTCTCTACATGCAAAGCTGATTTTTTAACCTGAATGAACCAAACAGAAACTGTGAGCAGCCACTCTTCTAGCTTGCCTCCCTGCCTTTGGGGAAGTCTGCTCATCGCTTTAGGGCTGGAGACTCCTATTTACAGAAGGACTGAACTATGAAAGCCCTTCAGCATGGCTGAGACCGGGCCACTCACCACATCATAGCACTCAAACCGCTTGGAGCAGTTTGGAAATCTGTCCAAACTGAACCACCAGAGAGAATATACAATCGGAACTGAGTCAGGGATGCTACACGTGGTATGATTTCATTCAGGCAGATCAGCTGGTGGCCCAAGGGCCACATATGGTCTATGGGGCAAATCCATGTAGCTCAGTAACTTTTTTGCCAAAGCCTCAATCCTGACACTGTCAGGACCGTTGCCAGACACTTCTGAGTGTGCCACTGGCGTAGCCCTGAGCCTCATAAGCTGCATTTGTGCCTGCATCAGAGTGTGTTGGCCATGATCAGCCAGATTTCTGCAGGCATTTGTATGCTCTGTTCTGCACACCTAATTGCCCTGCTTCAAGTGTCAGTGCCACACAGGCACAAAAGTTCTTTGAGAAGTCTGGCCCCTACAGTGTGCCATTCAAGAAAATACACCAGCACATTTTTCTCACCCTGTCTTTTTTTCCTCTTGTAGTAGATACCACCACACAAAAGCAAAGCAGAGCAACAGTGTAAGAATAAGGAAAGGACATGAGAGTACTGTTGGGAACAGCCAGCTCAAAGGCAATGACACCCAATAAATAACACTTGTCCTGGTTTTGGCTGGGATAGTGTTAATTTTCTTCCTAGTAGCTGGTATAATGTTGTGTTTTGGATTCAGTATGAGAAGAATGTTGATAACACACTGATGTTTTCAGTTGTTGCTCAGTAGAGTTTAGACTAAGTCAAGGACTTTTCAGCTTCTCATGCCCAGCCAGCAAGAAGGCTGGAGGGGCTCAAGGAGTTGGGAGGGAACACAGCCAGGGCAGCTGACCCAAACTGGCCAAAGGAATATTCCATACCATGTGACATCATGCCCAGTAGATAAACTGGGGGGCAATAGGCTTGGCGGTGGGAGGGAACCACTGCTCGGGAACTACCTGGGCATCAGTTGGCAAGTGGTGAGCAATTACATTGTGCAATTGTGCATCACTTGCCTTGCATATTCCAATTCTTTTCTTCTTATTATTGTCATTTTATTATTATCATCATCATAATTTTCTTGCTTTGTGTCCTATTAAACTGTCTTTATTTCAACCTATGAGTTTTACTTTTTTTTCCCCAATTCTCTCCCCCATCCCACTGGGTGGGCGAGGAGTGGGCGAGCAGCTGCGTGGTGCCTAGTTGCTGGCTGGGGTTAAACCACGACAACCCTGAACACTGAAAGACAGGGCTGTCATTCTCTGTCATGCCAGAAATGTCATAAACCACAACAGAGATGTGCCAATGGTTTGAGGACCCACAGAAGATTTTTTATAGCACCATATTTCATAACTGCTTTTGCTATCTTGTGGGCCCAGCTTCCTGACCTATGCCTGCCTCTGCCTCCCTATTCACTGGCACTTACTCAGAAACTCACCGTCTCCACTGCCACGGGTGTATTCAAGTCGCTGGCTGCCCATCCCCAGAGGCAACTATGTCACACCGGTGCACGTAAAACAGAGGGCTTCATGCAACATGCTTAATGCTGGGATCCAAAGGAAGGGCTGCTGAGGGAGACAAAACCAAAAGGTAGCTCAGTTCTGGTTCAGACTAAGAAGCAAACTCACCTGAGAGGAAATGTCCCCTGTGTATCTATCAAGTGTCAGAGCAAGACATCTGCCCACACCAAACTCTGTGCTATCAGAGAAGGAAGCGTAGAGCTACTTCAGGCATTTCTAGATGAGTTGCAAGCGCAGCCTTATCCCCTGTAGGCTACCCTGAAAAAAGTACAAACAATTACTTCTACCAACAGAATTTTGAAATGTGCAGAGGTAGCCCTAACACCTTTGAGTATCACTGGCTGGATTCCCCAATATATCACTTTGATCAAAAACTAATCAGGATCCCCCTTCTGCATTTTGGGTTTTTTTTAATGGGATGACACATGATCAACAATACCACACAGATATAGTGATAGTACTTAAATAATCCCATACACAGCAAAGATTCCTGTAGACATTCATTTAAAGTTGGCTCGAGGCAAGCCAAATATACAAACAATTAGAGATCTGTAGGCATGCCAAGAAATATTCATGCAGCATATAGGCCCAAGAGAAAAATATAATGAAGATTAAGAATATTATTAACACATATATGGAGGTAATAGTATTTGATGAATTTCTATATGAGTAGCTCTGTGATCCTGGCAAACCCCAGAAAATGGTCTGGACTGACATTTTCAACATTTACCTACAGCTGTCAAATCTGTAGCACTTCAGTAGCACCAAGTATCTGAAATTTAAATGGCTGCTAAGCCATCTTCCTTTGTTTTGTTACACAGTAATTAGATCCACCTCATTCACTCAGTTCATGACAAATGTTTCCGCTTCACTCACATCCCAAGACAACTTCTGTTGTCTTTTTTCGTTAAAATTTTTTTCACAAAAAGGCTTTTTTCCACCCCCCCCAAACCTTGTAAGTTTTTTGTTCCCATTACAATTTTTGGCATACCACCTGCTTTGTATCAGAAGTGCAAACGCTTCCATATTCTTTCAATTGCTATAAACTGGTGTATGGTTTTGTTCATTTTAAGTACCCAGCCTTTTGATGTCCTGGCCAGTCCATTCCGTGTTCACGAGTTAACAAGACTACAGGCATGGACAGACACAAGAAAGGCCACCCAATTAAAGGGAGAAAATGAAGATCAAAACAGGCTACGTACTGTCATATGGTCAGGTACAGAACTGTACCTGGTGCAATCACTGATAACAGGCTGGTTAACATTGCACCTGTCACTCTGCCATGACCTTCACTAATCACCTGGCTCTAGCCTTATGAGAGCTGACTACCTTTTAAGTTAAAAAGGCTTAGATTAAAAATATTACTAACCCTGCAAATCCGCAAACAGCTTCACTGAAAACAAGAGGAACAACTTTGAAATTACAAGTCCTGTGGACAGACTCTGCATTATTTGATAACGGACACAGGTTATTTTCTTCTCCATTAAGCCACAAAGAACTGAGCACTGAAAAGTCCATGCTTACTTGAGGGATGGGGGACTATTCCATGTTGCGTGCAAGCATGAGGTTACCCAGTGTCCCGATCGATCCTTGGAGCTGCTTAGTGCAAGTACATACCGTTCTTCTGGTCATGCATCCAGAAACCACAGCAAAAGCAGGTCTCTGAAATGAAATATGCCATCAGCATCCCAAAATGGACACAGGTCCCACTGTTCTAGGGATTAATGCCATGGGGTGAGTGCTCCCCAACTCAGCACTCCTGTTTCTTCACATACTGAGTGTGAAGTAACGGCAGGCAACTCACTTTTATGCAGACATAAGCCTTCATTAAAACACCATGATGAAGATCTACGTTTCAGAGAGAGCTCACACCTGAACATTGTTAGGAAAAATAGGACACAAATCTTATTTTCAAAAATTAAAAAAACCCCAAAACTTCAATGGATTCTCCCTTAGGAGTATTAAAGGAAGGATTGCATCTTCCTGCAAATGGAGGAGCTGAGAAAGGTTCATAACACATCATAGCAAATAAAGCTTTTTTAAAAAACAGAAATTTCTTTTACCACAGAAATTATTTATTGATGTGTTCTACTGCTTTTGACCAAAATTCCTGTGAGTTCAGCTGCCATCAAAGCATTCACTGAAGGAGAAGAGGGAGCCTAAAAGGCTAATAGTCCACCAGCGCCACTAGACATCCCAGTTCAGAAAGAAGGCTGGCCAGTTTACCTCCTTGGTATTTTACACCATGAGCTGGAAGGATTCCACCTTAAATAAGATAGCTAGGAAAATCCAAATAACTGGAAGGAGAGTACAGGTAAGATTTTGTTAGCTAACAAATCAAATAGTTTCACAACTGGTCTTTCAAAAGCAAAGGAAAAAACCCCATAAAAAATGCTGAATTTGGCTTCCACAATGCAAAGAACAGCTGGAGCATTTCTGCATGAATTAGCTTAATGCAGCAAGATTGGAATTTTTAAGTTCCCAAGGAAAAAAAAAACAAAACAAAAAAACCCCAGCAAAGTTGCTGTTCACTTTCTGCTATCTGTAACAGTTACCACCTGGATCCAACTATTCAAAAATTCACATGATTAACTATTACCAAATCAAAGGTCTGAGAAACATCTGTACTGCAGGAGTGACCTGATGAGAGAAGACCATTCCTTGACTCCCTAAGCCCTACAGCTCAGACTTGCTGCTTGAAAATAACTATTTCCCCTGAGAAGCCTCTTATCAGCTCCAAGCCCCACCCGTCTGGCAGTGAAGTACAGGTAAGATATAAACACACCCAGGGAAAAGAGAGACATTTCTTAGGTATTTTTGTAGGTTCAGCAGGTTTCACTAATTTGCCTGTTCTGGGGACATCCAGACCCCTTTTCCATTTCTTCTTCTCCGATACCTTCCTGAAACCTACAACGCAGCAAACAGTGCATTAAGGAGGACAGCTTTTGTGCCACCAGTTAGCAAGGGTGGACATAGATCTCATCCCAGCAAGGGACCCGTGCATTCACACGGCAACAGCTGGACAATGACACAGGAGTTACGTACCACATCAGCTGGAGCTCTCTATGGGGTCAGAAGAGCAAGAGAACTAGAGACCTCTTTGCCCCAAATTTGCCCCCAGATTCCACACTTCTTCCTATGGAGTCCTCTGACACACCCAGACATGGGTATGGACCCAGTGTGTATTGCTGGATACGATCTTTTCGGACACAAATCATACCACCACTCACAGCCAGGCACTGGCACTCCTTCCTATCTTACAGGGCTGTTTCACCTAACAGCTCCCAACCTGACTTCCTGAAAGCAGCAGGGGACAGCTGCTGAAACCCCATCAATCCAGACAAAGTCAACATGACCTGTGGATGTGGTCCAGCTCTGCCACGAAGGGCCTAACAACAGCGAGTGCGGCTGAGGAAATATTATTGCAGCCTGGATGCTTTCTCATGCAGGGTTCTATTTTGGTGCACCATTTCTTGTCGCATGAGCATACCCTGGGCATTTTGGGAACTCCAGACACAGATAACACTTAGCTCTAGATCACAATGTTTTTACTGATACAGGTTTCTCCATCCTGATTTGGGTGCAAATGCTTGTGAACATTGCGGTATTATATACTGTGTAATCACTTGCCATGAACATATAATGTGCCCACCAAAAAGCACAGTAGATAAAAGAATAGTGTTTCTTGCCAGTCCAAACAAACATTTTTCCATTGCTAGCAGAGTAAGACGGTACTAACCCACAGAACTGCAGTGTTTTAGGACTTCATTTAATAGTAGCAAGAAAAATGTCACATTGCTGCAAAGTGACAAAGAAACACGCGTAACACAATTTTGTCATCAACGCAGAAGCAGTGGTTATATACAAGGAAAAGTTTATTTGATCTATTTTCTAACACACAAATCAACTTGATCTAAAACTATTTCATAATATGCATTGTCAAGCAATGACTGAATTTGAGGTGAGCTATTTGAGGGTATCACTGTACTTTTCCAGGCAAGACAGCCATTTGAGTAACCAGCTGTAGCTTCTCTGTCCACAGACTGCGGAGTGTGCACCAGGAAGAGGGCTGCAATGAAAAAAAATTAACTGATTTTACTTGATCCACGTTAATTATTTGTGCTTGAAAAAAAAAGAAAGAAACTCTGACTTAGCTAATGGGAAATCCTCAAGGACTTGGATAAAGAAGTCGTGTGTATCCACTTGCCCTAACCTCTGTTTGGCCTTTTGGCTAAGTACAAGGGGCATATCAGTTAAGTATTTGATGTCTTCTCTCTGGGAAACTCAGTAAGTTAGTAAGTAATTTCAAACTATTATGATTTTGATGCATGGAAAAAAAAAAAACCACTTGGCTTTCCTCAGACAGTACAGCTGGGTAAGTACAGAATTTCCCGGCACTGTTTAAGCCTGGGTGGGGTGGGAAAAAGAAATAAGAAAAAAAAGAAGCAGCAAATGAAGTTTATAAAGAAGGGGAAAAAAGAACAGAAATTCTGCCAGTAGTTCAGGAAATCTTTCCTTCCTTGTTTTGGTTATGGAGATCAAATAATCCAAATTAAACACCAATCCCCTTGCAAAATGCTGATGACTCTACTCAAACTAGGGCAGCTAAGGTGCTGAGAAGCCACGAAGCTCAGCTCCAGTCCTTCAGATATTCATATAAGCAAGTAGATTAAGTGACTGGTCTCATGTCTGCAGGATCTGCACTCCAGACAGATAGTCAGTTAAGGAGGAACTGACTCTTGTGTATGCCCATGGCCCAAACCAGCTATATCCAAGTCCTCACTGTAGACCTCTAGGCACCTCCACAGTACAAGTAGAAAATAGCAACTGCAGATAAGATCATATGATCACAGCAAAGCCGCTGCCATGTTTCAGGGAGATCTCACCCCCAACAAAAGAACACAGAGGATTGCTATCATCTTTCCCAACTTGTTGCACTCCATAGTAAATGCGATAACCCACTTTGTTCAGTGCTGCAGTGGATGAGACTGTGCTCAGCTATGCCTGGGCCTTCAGGTGGGAGGATGGACTTCCAGTCTCAGGAAAGGACCTTCTTCTGATTGCTTGTTAACTTTGTCTTTTATCAGCCTGTAGCCATACCCTCAAATTAAATCTACAATTTCACTGCATTAAATCACCTATCTTTCACCTGAGCACCTCAAAAACAATCAGCATGTGCTTTTCAAGCCCTACAAAATCTACACATCACACTACATGTCCCCACTTATAAAAAACAAGTAGCGCACAAACAGATTAAGTCAACAGAGGGTGTGCGACAGAAGTCAAACCCACTTTTTGAGGCCCATTTATGAAATGACTGGTCTTCCCTCCTCTCACTTTCACTGTGGCTTCCCTAAGCTACAAGATTTTTCTACCTAGGGCTTTCAAAAGACACAAATATCACTTAATATGCACAGGAACAAATTCAGGAGCATGCCTACACACAATATGTGTTTATGAATATTTGTTCCACATATTGATTTTACCAATATTAGTGACTCCACTGACTTGCTTCCTGTGGCCAAGCAAGAGAAAATAATTTTTTTAAGAGAAGTCTGAAGTTAGGAAATACATCATGCAGATGTATGCAAGCCAGTACCTCCCCCACACACCCAAGTTTAGCAGGCAGATCTTTCAGAACCAGCTTGCAGGAGGTGGCTCTGCAAACATGAAGGCTTTTTAAAGTGATGCACAGGTATAAGGATGATTTTCATGTCAAGAACATAATGCTATCTCCATTAAAAAAACTAATTACTGCAGTGGTCCACAGACCTGTGAAGTCAGAAGAGACCATTGGGATCCCACCCAGTGCAAAACACAGCCCAGGGGATTTCATCCAGTGATTCCTCCATTAAGCCCCTAACTTTTGACTAATCTCAAACCTGTCTTCCAGAATCAAAATCAACTCAAATTCAGAGATATCAAGGCTAAGTTGACACTACCTTATGTAATGCAGACCTGGGGGCAGGCCACTAAAGCATGGCTGTGCAACCATATTGTTAACAACCTGCTGCTCAGCTGCCTCCAAATCCCACTGGGCTTCTTGTCATGCAGTAGGAACCTTTCCAGGAAAGAACTTGGCCAACCCACCTGTAAGGGGACATCTCCTCAGGTTTGGCACGGTGGGCATTGGCAGATTCAAGCCAGCATGGGTGTATCTCAAGAAATTCCCTATCCTGAACACAACCTATTCATAGTGCAAGGGTAAGTTTCCTTCCTACCAGGTCGTAAAGCTGATCCAAAGCTAGTGTTCGGTTTGGACATGAGATGAACTGGAGAATGACTCCAAACTTGGTATCATGTTCAAAAGGCAGCCCAGCCATAGTCCACATGCAAGAAAATCCACCACCGCTCCTTTTATCATGTTCTCTTCCTCTGAAGCACTCCTATCAAAAAGCAAATTGCATGAAATCCCTCCTCACTGAAGGCATAATTCTGCAGGTTAAAGAAATGATCAGTATAACACTGTTTCAGGGGAAGGGGTGCAATTATGCAGTGCAGCCCTATTAAAATCAGCCATATAAACTGATCACTGATGCTGTCATTGCAGTGTTTGGCCCACTTTCTCTAGCGAGTTTCTGCTTTGTACTCGACTCTGCAGCTGCCTTGCACCTCCCACTCCTCCTTCTTTACTGTCTTCACGTAAATCAGAAAAATCAATCAAACCTCATTTCATCAGTAATAAATCAATCACTTGGGTCACTCGACTATAAAACAATGACCTTGTGGCTGCAAAGGCAGAGTATGAGTGAGCATATGGATGACAGCAAGCAAACGAGAAAAAAGTATTTTTATATACATATTTGCTATAGTTCACAGAGAGTCTTTTTTTTCTGGCCACTTCTGAACTCTCCAGAAGGGCTGTACTAATAGAAATTCTCATTTCTTTCTTGCCAGTCACCCCCAAACAAATCAAAGCATTCCTATCCTGTTTCTGTGTTATTTTCTCAGATTGTATGCTGTATTCATACCTTTTTTTCCTGAATACAAATGAGTACAAATGTCAGAGGCAGACTAGAAATGTTGGGGCACACACAATACATTCTTGGTTTCTTCTAAAGATCAGACCATATCACCAATTAAAAAAAAAAAAAAAAAAAAGGCACTCAACTTCCATCTACCCGCTTCCAAACCAAGATAAGGAAATATCTGAAACTTTCCACAAAGCCTCATATTACCTCCCATCCAAGCAGGAGGCCTGAGAATCCATCCTATTGTTTCCCTTCCTAGCGCTGAATTCTTACAGAGCTTCTGCATTTGTTCGGAGCTTCTTGTTGTTATTGTAAAAGCTAAGCGTTACACAAGACAGAGAGCTTGACAGCTTTCCCACAATCCTCAGCATGTGGGAATAGCAAGTAACAAAGTGTTAACACCTGCCAACTGGTGGTTAGGTGTAAATGTCTCTGTTAACAACAAACACTGCTGCTAGCAGTCATCAGAGCAAAGCAGCAAATCTGTTCCCTTCTCCAATGTGGAAAACACCAAACAATAACAAAAAAGGCACCTAATTGCTTGATTAAGATGTATCAGTGTTGGAAACTGCTGATCTAGAACACTGAATTTCTGACATTTACTTCACTCTTGATTAAACAGAAATGTTTAAAACTAGCTATTGTGCAGGCAGAAGCCCAGAGCACTGTATAAAATCCAGGGAATTGTGACAGTGAAACTTAACAAAGAAACAAAATCAGAACCACCTCCTGTCTGCTGTTTCATAAAAGCATCAGCTGCTGAGGCCCTCGGGCTATTCTGAAGAAGGGATGGAAGACCACTAAGGAAGGGTTAGGAGTCGGGTAACTCGTTGATTCCCTTCTCCCCATGTGGAACTTCCAGGGAAACCTTGTGGAAAAAGTCCAACTCCTGCTCTGAAAATGCTGCTGAGCAGGGAGGTCAGGACTGTTTCTTTATGGAGAGAAGGATTAGTTGTGTACTTTTAAAAATCGTTTTTTCAGTTGGCAATTTCCTAGGCAGCTTCATGAGCCAGGTGGCACTGATTTATCAGTGATTTACATATGACTAATGTCTGAGACCTTAGGCTAAAGCCTGCTTACTCTAGATTCGTCCTCAGTAGCCAGCTTGCTTGTTTTATTGCCCCTTCCCAGTGACAAAAAGGTAAGGGAGAAGTGGGTCAACTCTCTTAAGTAAACTACAGATTGCCAAGTCAGAAGAAGGTAAACTTCATTAATCTACACCACCCACAAAAGCCCACTGCTGCCCAAATCTCCCTACTGCACACACAGAAACTCCAGCTAAGCTGGGTAGGGACATTAATCCTGGTTTCCATCAGCTTGCATTTCTTCAGTAATTGTTATCAGGAAAATAAATTATCCCATTCTTAAGGGGTGGGGTGTATTTCACATTTATATCTTTTCCCTAAATGTTCCATCTGAAATACTTCAGACAACCATAATTGTACCTATCAATCAGCTGGTGACCAGGACAACAGATAATTCTAACCTACATCAGTTCCCATGGAAGGCACGGGTCACTTCTTTTGGTGGCACTACCAATTTATGCCAGCATTAACAATGCATGAAACAAAGACTTTCAATAGTCAGCACCTTAAAACAGAGGACACGTGTTCTCCTCATTTCCTGAAGCATCAAGTATTTGAAAGTTCTACAAGTAGTAGATGGTTAATGGTAATAAGTTGGCTCACAAAGACTGGCAGAGCATTGTTCTGGCTCTAACTAACATAATTCATCAAATGGCTATGGTGAAGGCTCAAACAACATTTGATTAAAATTTCCTGCATATGATTCTACAGGTAAAAAATGGACAAACCATTGTTTAGTTGGCCAAAAGTAGCTTTCTCCGCTAGGAATGGGTGAATCAGGTAATAAACTTGCCTGCCAGCATTAATATTGACCTATTTACTGAGCTAGATGTTTCCAAACAGCAGTTGGAAAGTTTTTTTGACATAGGAGGTTTAGGATCACCTGCACCAGAATAGTATTAGAGGAAAATTTCCAAGTTTCATGTGAATATTCAGGCCCCTCAGCAGCTGAATTTAGACTCTCAAGTCACACGGTTTCTGTGACTCAGCCATTTATTAGTCATCCTCTGCCGATTATATCTCAGGAAAGTTACAGATACCCATAATTAGAAAGGCAATCCCCCTCCTTCTGTCTCCTTTCTGCCTGCTCTCTATATATCATGCCCTCTCAATCCCTTACTCTACCAGAGTTCATATGCCGTTTCATTTCCATTCCCTTTCCAACTAGATTTATTTTCTTAAAGCCTCACCCATTTTACGCCCTTATAGCAGTCTCTATATATTACCCCACAAGCAGAATGCTCCAGATTAACTGATGTCCTCACAGCCCCTTCAGCCCTCCTTTTTCTGAACCCAGGAGCCCTGCCCTGGTCCTTGTCTCTCTCTTGCACAGGTTTTTAACCAACAGCTGCCCTCTGGCCTCTCACAGGCCATATTCAATTCAGTGCCATTCTTGCACAATCTGGGAGCGTAACGCAAGACAACTGAGTTGCTTCTGTCTAAATCTATCCTGGACTAGTTTCTCTAATTTGTTCGAGTTGTTGATCTGTAGAGCTGGCACTTCTGTGCTTCCTTCAAATCAATGTCGCTGCCCAATGTGTTATTTCCACTCTTGCACACTGTTCCCTCCATGCACCATTCTACCAGCTCTCCCTCCTTCACTGCAAACAGCTTTCTTGTTTTTGCCTTCCAGCCCACTATCTTCTCTTCTTGCTGTTCAGACAATCAACTCCCACCATCCCTCTGCCACTGATAACTGCACTGATCATAAGTCTGGTTTTCCATATACTCCATAACAGATTTCACAGTTTCACAATTTTTTCTTATTCTCCATTTGGTAAAGAACAGAGATCTCTGAACTAGCAAAGCCAGAGGGACACCTGTCCATATTCAGCCTGAGACAGCATAGCTCCTGTTCACTAGGACAATCATCCAGAAGATGCTGGAGTCAATAATCAATGCCTGATCTGCAGTAGGCAAAGGAGAATACTTGAATGTGCAGCACTTAAATCTCAGATTTACAGTCCAGGTGCTGGGAAGCAGGAGAAGACTGGAATGGACAGGTACACACATGCCCTTCACACATTCAGCACATTCTGAATCCGAGGATGAGAGTCTCTCTCACACAAAACCCCATCCCTTTTAAAACTAATGGGTAATCTTTCCCTAAGAAAAAATATTTTGGTGGAAAATTTCCAGCCAGCACTAATCTCTCACCTCCTTCAATGCCATGAACATCCCAGACTGACAGTTGTAATGCCACTGCCCCCTTCCAAATTCTTCCTGACTTACCCCTTCTTTGGTGATAGAAGACACTAGGCTTTGCTATTGATTCATTCTCCCACTCTTTCCTCCCAAACATACACAAGTGTATTTTATCTGGGGATAACCCCATCTTCTCCAGGACAGGACATAACGGGACAGCCCCCTTGCCCAGCACCACCCCTACCCCTTGCGGGGGTAGCTGGGCACTGCCAGTCTGCCAAAGGAGCAGTGCAGTCAGACCAGGACACACCAGAGCAGTAGCTTAGATCCTATGGGTCTAAACTTTATCCATTGCATTTCTTTTTCAGAAAACCATCTCCAAGGCAGCAGCAGAATCGTTCTCTTTGTTCAGACACCTCAGAGTACTCTGAGACCACAATGCTAGAATACTCCAGCAGCAGAAGAGCTAAATCTAAATGTAGACAAACCAGCACACCCTAGTAATTAAAGCACAGAGCACACAGTCTGGATTCCTCTGTTGTCTTTGACATGGCTTTTCTGTAGTACCTTGGCAAGGGCACAAAGTAAACTATCCAGTAGCAGTTCCCCCCTCCCACAGATGCACAAAACCCTGTAAAAGTGGTGCAACTAATTTGCACCCGTGGAAGTCTCCCCCTCTCTCTGCCCCAGAGCTCTTTCTGTGACACAGGGGTAAAGCTGTATCTACCACGCAGAGTCTGGCTCCATCCATCACTTTACCAGGTGGTGAGGATTCTGGCAAACTCTGATTTGGCACAGATAGGGTTACATGCTTTCCCTACTGACACATGCACATTCCTAGGTTTAGTTTTAACACTAACAGGTTAATGGATCTTTCTTCTCTATCTATATTCAAATGATGACTGAAAGCTACATCTGCATAGTGTTTTCCCATTAGGTCAATAGCAGCCAATAAAGGAGCACTTGCTACTGGTTATTTAGCTGGATAGGAGCAAACAACAATTGGTACATTATTAGCCCAAAGAGGGAGGAATGCAGAGCACATGAAACACACTGCCAACAAAGTGATCAGCAGCAGGGATGGGGTGGGCACCTGACGGCCTGCCCTGTTCATCAGCCTCACGGAGGGACTCGGTTCCCATGTATTCAATAGAACTCAGCAGCACTAGCTGCGAAGCTGTGCATACAATTATCTTAGAAATAAATTGCTCTCGCTGAACTTTAGGAAACAGTTCCCTTTCTTAGCAGTCATTGAACAAAAGAGATGAGTTGCCCATTCTGTTCCACACCAATCTTAATAGTATCCACCACAGGCTCTACTACGTTACTTAAAACTGGTACTGATTATTTGTCTAATTGAAGGGCAGCTGTGAAATAAATGGTTCTGTTGGTGATGGGATAGAGGTCTCAAATGGACAGGTTGGAATAACATAAGGACAATGTAAGCATGTGAAAAGTATTTCAACACCTACCTCCCAGTGAATTCAAGGGTGTTGCCCAGCTTGGATGGTTCCTTTGAGGCTTTAAGGTCTCGGTGCTAGGCAAGGCTTGTTTCTATTCCTGTAGATCAAGGCTCCAGCATTGCACTTTGATGTCCAATAATGTGCACAGCTTGCCTTTCATCCTTCACCAATGATATGCAATCTTTTCACTGTTGAAAATCAGATAATCAGAGGCTTAATAAAAAGGAATATTTTGACGTGGTTCTAAAAAATCACTCAAGTGAAAGGTGCATAGGTTCACTCTCTGGACTAAATGCAAGATCTCTCCAGTCTAGAGCAATCAAAGCAGTCTTGCAGAATCTTGCAAGGGCTTGTCAGGTCCTGAACATTGGAGTTCTCCTGACTGTAAGCACTATAATCCAAAGAACAGACCTAGCAAGAGGCAAATACGTAATCACGTCACCAACCCTTTGGGCTATACAGTTAGCCAAAGACCCTGCATCTAAGGCAGAGCTAAATTTGACATCCGTGTGATCAGATCCTTTGTAAGCAAAGGACAGCATGCAAATAGTCACCTCTTATTTCTAGCCCCTTCTTTAGCTCCTACTCTTCAGCACACAAGATGATGTCTGTCTTACCCAAGGCTGCCTCAAGCATCAGTACAGGCAGGCTATGTTCCAGATCCCTTTCTGTCCTGTTGTCCCATATTTTACTTTTCTGCCTGTAAGAATACAGCCATTTGCAACACCAGAGCTATGGGAATTCCGGCAGTGAACAAATGTCCCTGTTAACGAAGGGTCTTGGGGCTATTTGCATCTTTGGGGGATTTGGATGCACTGCAGGGCGAGGCTGGGCCTCATTTTAAGAGAAGGCTCCAGCCCACACCAGTGCCAAGAGGCTGACTAATGCAATTATTTCTTTGCTAAGCAGCATTTTTCAAAGTGCTGATTCTTATTAAGAAAAAGGAACGATTTGGAGCTCATATTTTGATCTGGTGCCCAGGATTATTTGGAAATTCTTTTTCCTGGAACGAGACTTTTTATTCCAAATTTCTCCATGATGGGGAGAGAGGGTTTCCTGGGCAGAATTAGGATAATGATTACAGCCTGTATACAATCAGCTCTAACCACTGTGGAACTCCAAAAATGAATGTTATTGCTCAGTGGCTTCATTGAAAACAGAAGTATTATTTAACCAGAAGGATGGCAACACATGGAAATAGCTCATTATCATATTTTCTCCCTATTTGAAATGTCACATTGAGTATGTATCTTTCACGTCCACTACACTTTAATTAATTTGGACTGTGTTTAAATATATTACACAGCATGCTTTATTACAAAATTCTGACACATTCCCATTGATGAAACAGGGCTTTCTTTCAAACACATGTAAATGGCTGTAGGAGTTACCCTGCCTAAATATTGTTTTAAATACAATAAGAATACCACATCATCTCTGTGTCAGCCTGTGTTTGTCTGTGGCATGGAACATGTATAGCAAAACCAACTTTACATCCAAAGCTTGCTGTTTATTGAAGGGACAATGATGTTAACATTATTATTCTAGGTCTAAATCTTAACCACTTACCTTATTTACATAATTGCAAGACAAACATATATTTTACTCAATGGCTGAATAAGATTCCAGCAGTGTGATTGCCTAGAAATTAAAAAGTAGAATTGCAGGGTGTATGCGAGATGAAAATGGCTTGTTTTAACACAGCTGGTGTATCTTATCTTCTAAACACTTTCAAACACAGCCCTTGCAAAGGATGGTTGTCCTCCTCCACCCAGGTCTCCAACAAAGTGGAGGATTTACTTCATTTGCAGACCTTCCTCTAGAATGCAGTCACTCCAGAAGTTACTCCTGATATATACTTGTGTAAGCAACTGAAGGAATCGAAGCAGTCTTTAAAATCATGTAAAAATAAGAGAGTTCACTCAAACTTTAGTGTTTCTTGGACTGAAATCTTGTGTTATATGGAACTGTGTTAAACAGGATAGGGGGTTTTGTAGAAGGTATGACTAATATCTGACTCCTAAGGTGTCATCTCTCCACTATTGTCTCTGTTGAGGCACTCATGAATTAGCTACTGAACTACTGTAAAACCATCTTAGTTTGAAGCATCTTGGGTTCAGCAAACACCTAATGACATCTCACCAGCTGCCTCCTCAGGGCAGTTCTATCCCACTCTCTCATGCCAGTCTCACTAGATGCCACCAAGTGCTGATGATGCTTGTACCAGGAAGGAATCTCCTTCCTTACTACTCGTGCACTCTTCAAGAACCACTCAGAGCCAAGGGTGGTGAAGGAAACCTGCTTCATTCACTGGGAGCCAACTGACTGGTATATCTCACACAGCAAGCCTCTGCATGACATTACAGTCAATCCCAACAGCTTGTTCTAAAATGTGTTCCAGGGACAGGCCCTTGGACCCCTGCTTCCTCATCCATCCTCCTAAGAGAGCAGTAATCAAAGCTTTATTCTCTGAATCATGCACTTTTAATTTTTTTTTCACTAACAGTTGAACTTTTTCCAAAAGAATACCTCAAGCAAAGATTCTTTTCATGGGGAAGGTAATTCTGTTCTGAAACAAACTCCCAGATGGGGCCATGTGGAACAGTATTCCTGGAATACACGTGTTCTTCCTCAGATAAAGGGAAGCTGTCAGACTGCTGCTCACTGTGTGGATGCTGCCATGAAGGAACAGCATGAATCTGCTCTGTGCTATTAGATACACTACTACGACTTCTTCCATCCTGAGTGTTGTCTCCTCACCCCATGTAACCCTTTCTTCAGGAAACATTTACACTAAGAAGAAAATGTTTCCCAACAATTGAACAACAAAAAAGTTGCATTTAGCTACAACACATAATGTCTGTCTTTAAAAATCTGGATTGGTTTTATATTTAATTCATTCAGTGGATTGTAATAAATGAATAAACATAATTTGGAGAGGAATTAAAAAAACCAAACAAACTGCATTGCTGGAGCCAAAAGCAATAACTGCAACTTGCTTTCTCCCGCTTCTTCACTCCTTCTGACCCAAGCATTACTGTTGCAGTCCTTTATTTTTTTTTAATGTGTTTTGGTTTTGTTTTATTTGATCTCTGCATTAAAGGAACACTCCAGTTTAATATAAAAAGATACTATAATCACTATGTCTAATTACAAAGAACAGCTAAGTGTCTAATATGGAACATGCAATAAAAAAGAATAATTAACAATCAGATCGAAAGCCACTAACATGGCAATCTGATGAGGTAGGCTAGGAAGCGCTACTGAGCTCTCCCCTTACAGTGTATGTGGAACCAGAATCCTTTGCCATGTGAGAAGCTGGACAGGGCACCAGATAAGCTCATCTAGGCTCCCTCTCCCATGAAAATTGGATAAATGACCTTTCGAGGTCCCTTCCAACCTGGGCTGTTCTGTGATTCTATAAGATGGGAAGGTCTGCTCTGATAGATGGCTCTCAGCTTAATCACAGCTTTTCCTCTTTGGTTTCTTTCTAACTTCAAGAGCTTACTCTTACTGTTGGGGTTTTTTTCCCCGATTCCCCAGAGTAACAAATGTGAAATTTTGTCCTTATGGCCTCTAGTGGGCAGGATCTTGTATTCTTTACACATTTAGATTTTTCACCAAAATTATCAGGAATGTGTTAAAACAAGCAGGTCAGTTTCCACCTCTTGGTACAAGTCAATGAAGCATTTAGATGTACATGGAACGCAAGACTGAGTATACAATTGGCAGCTTCCAAAGAGGAGTAGCTCATTTAAAAGTGTTCCCGATGGAGTAGTATTTCTTTACTTGGCCACAACCACACCCACTAAGAGCAACAGTAAAAATACACAGAGCCTTACCATCCACAGTTTCACTTGAATCAACACGCAATTTGGGTTTGTTTTGTAGACCTCTGAAAGTCCAAAGACCACCTTGTATTAAAGGCAATTCATTGCTACCATCCATATGCAAGTGGATGGGAGTCTAACATGCCAAATTCCAGCCTGAGAGACTGTTTAACCATATATCCTCTCACCAGAGGCATGGGTGAGTTTGTTCCTTCTACCTTCAAATCCAACAAAGGGAAGAAGTAGAGCCATGGGAATGATTTTTCAGAGGTTCTCAACACCATCAGCCCGGAGCAACAACCATACTGATTTAGCAGAAGATACCCTGCAGCATAAAAACCTAGATACTTTTCTTTGCATCTTATGTGTAGGACTCCATGTACACTTGTTTCTGTGTAACTTGGCAAGGCAGCAACAGCTGTTAGGGAAAATACCAACAGAATATTCATCAGCAACCATACTGACATCTGAAAAGGCATACAGTCACAGGCAGTATTTTGCCTATTCCCTTTAACCTGGTATTTAAACCACAAGGTAGAGATATCCCTTGGATAATGCCATTTTCCCTGTACACAGATCTGTGTTGTCTGTGCCTTTAAGATAATTTCAGCGCTGGGCAGACATTTACT